>JABXJD010000154.1:1100000-1150000 GCA_013375575.1 Percina caprodes | reverse complement strand
CACGGGGACGCTCGCCTCCACCGGCACGACGGCGCCGCGGGTCTACACCACCGGGACCATCCGGTACGCACCGGCGGACGTCACCCTGGCCATGGCGCAAGGCAACCTGCTCCCGAACGCCGCCATGAACTTCGTCGACGGCTCGGGTTCGGCCTGGACCGAAGA
The DNA here is from genome assembly GCA_013375575.1 of Percina caprodes. NCBI lineage: Eukaryota > Metazoa > Chordata > Actinopteri > Perciformes > Percidae > Percina > Percina caprodes. Next base: position 1,149,835 of record JABXJD010000154.1, on the reverse strand, counting down.
CGCCGATGGAGATGCTGTACCACCACGTCCACCGGCTCAACATGTCCGCCGCCGCCGCCGCCGGCCCGTTTGTCGGGTCTCCGGCGGCGACGGGCGGGAACGGCGCCCTGGGAGGCCAGATGCCGACCGCCGCCAACGTTTTCACCACGGCGGAGGGACTTTTTTCCACGCTACCGTTCCCGGTGTACAGCAACGGGATCCACGCCACGCAGACGACTCTGGAGCGGAAGGAGGATTAACGCCAAGCGCTCAAGACCGCATTACTGTGTCCCTGCAACCAACGACTGTGTCAACGTGAAAGACAGAAACAAAGACTATTATTATTGCTTTTTATCAACACAGCACTGTGTTTCCGAGAGGGGAGAAAGGACAGGAAAGGACGACAAATGTACTCTAGCACTTTGAATCTGAGCATCTGAGCTTGTGTAATAGACATGAATGACCCTCAAACATGTCCGCCCCCCCTTTATCTTGTTTCTCTCTCCTCCTCATCCTCTCTGTCTCGCTCTCTCTCTCTCTTTTTGCTCCTGCTTCTTGCAGCCGTTTCTCTCTCGAACAAAATCAACAACAGGACACAAAAAAAACAAGACTTTAACGTGAAGGATTCCTTCTTTTGCCTACGGAGAGTTCCCATCGCCGGAGGACTCGGCCGGAGCCCGACGCCGATCATTTTTATCATTTTGACTTGTTTCCGTCGCGTCTTTATGAAGATGCCGATGTGTATTTAACGGAGGACGGTACAGGGATTTGTAATGGACAGAAAACTCCAAGCGGCGCTCCTCCTCCCGTGTTTGTCTTGATGTGATCAAGGCTTGAAACAGAGGGACAGTTTTTGGGGGGTGGGGGATGGGGATGGGGGGGGGGGGTTTCCTGCGCCGGATAAAAAGGTCTCAGAGGATAATAATCTTTTGAAAAAAGGTTTTTGAGGACGTTTTCTCAATTGAGGGAATAGTTAAGAAAACGAATGCTGTTTTTCCTTTTTCATTTCCTCCCTTTTTTTAAATTTCTTTCTTTTTAAAAAAAAAAATATCCCAAAAAAAAAAAAATCTAGCTCAGATTTAACTTACGAATCAAGCATTAAGAAGCAAAACTTAAAAAAGCAATTTCAGCCGGGTAACGACCTGTGAATTAACGAATGTTACTACTTCCTCTTTTATCCCAGGTGTTTGCCTACAGGCCTCGCACCTCCTCTCCATCTCCTCGCATATCCAACCTCTCGCTCTCTCTCTCGCTCTCTCACTCCCTCTCTCCATCTCTCTCTCTCTCTCTCGCTCCATCTATACCAAGTCTTTCAATAATTTCCGTCTGCATTTCTCCGGCGTCGATCGGCAGATTCATGGTGCTACCGACCCGTCCAGCAACCCGGATTCAGCTGGCTGATGTGGGTGCTGTTAACAAATACCCACGCTGATCCCGTTTTCTGTTTTTGGAAGGGAGGGGGAGGTGGGGGGGGGGGTATTTTCTCTTCTGGCCTTCAGGAAAGTCAGAAACACAGCAAGACCTTTATAAACCTCTAAATCAGCAACATCATCTCCATGTTTCACCCTAAATGGCCCTTTAATCCCTGATTTCATCCAACTGCAGAACGGCGAGATCTCGCAAATTCACGTGTGATCTTGCAATATAACAGGATGTAGTTTCTATAAACAGAACTACAAGTCCCCTGACCTGTTGACTTCAGGTCTGTCTCTGCCTGTCTGTCTATGACGTCCTCATGGTGTAGTGCAGGAAGATATCATTCGCCGTGAGCACGGTGTATTTTATTCTGAAAATTAAATTAACCGGATGTTTTATTTTGTTACTGTGCTCGACTTCCTGTCCCGCACTACCTGCCGTGAGTTGCTGCGGAGCTGGGACGGAGTTGGGATAAATACAGTAAATACACACATTGACTTTAATGGAAACCTAATGACTCCGCCGCCGTTCTGCAGTTGGAGGAAATCAAGGGTTAGAAATCTCTAATCTGATTGGGCCACGATGGGCAGCCCCGCCCGGCAACATGGAGGTGATTGGTTGAATTTATAGGCTGCATAAAAGTGGTTTTTATTTGTATTTTAATCACTTTTAATTCTCAGTGAGACTGAGGCTAATACGCTCAGTGTCGCTAACTGAAAAATGAATGTTGGAAACGCCGAGCGGCTCCTGTTTCTTCGCCGTTTCCCTCTCTTCTTCTTCCTCCTCTTCCTCCTCCTCCTCCTCCTCTTTCGTTTTCTTCCCTACAAACCAGAATCACCTCTACGAGATGTTCCTAAAACAATCCACTCTCTTCCATCATCTCATCGCCGGACCCTGTGATTTAAAAACAACAGCCACATATCAACAACGAGGAGATTGTATAACGAAGACATGCATTTTCAATCAAACTATCAAACAATCAACCCAAAAACTACAAAGAAAAAAATAATACGGATGTATAAGAGGAAGAGAAAAAAAAATCACATTCCTTTAAATGATGTTGTCTCCGTCGGTGTTCTTCCGTCGTTATGTGTTTTTATTTTAATTTTAATTTTTTTTTTACTTCTTCTCCCCCAACCCCTCCCCAAAAGAAAAAGAAGAAATCTTAAAGTTTTTAGTGTTTTAAGAAAAGCACTGTGATACTTTGTTTTGTTTCTTATACTTTTTGGGTAAAAAGATATAATAATAAAAATAATAATAATAATAATAATAATTAAAAAAATTCAAAAAAAAAAAAAAAGACGAGTAAGTAATAATAATAATTTTAAAAATAACTGTCACGATCATCCATCTTTTTAAAGTCGACAGCCCCGTCTTTAACCATCCCGTCATACCTTATTACCCAGTGTGATTACGCCGTAAAACGTGTTACCGATGTGTACTTTTGTGTCCCTGGCTGTCAAAAAGTCCTTCATGGCGACTTCTCTCTGTGTGTGTTGACTATATGCAGTATATACTGAGCTACTGTAGCTGTTTTTGTCCTTTGTCTTCTCTGTGCTCTATCTCTAGTGTGGGGGGGACGGGGGGGGAGGGCGGGGTCGGGGGGCTCAGAGACAGATAGTGTGTCTCAAATCGGGCCCTTAACTTTATACACCACGTCCTTACTTGCATAGTGCGTAAAATTTGACTGTTGAGCGCACTTTGTTGACGTACTTACCGGAAATGACGATCACAACAGTTCATTCCTCCTCCATCCGGTACTCTAAGTGCACCATCCGGTACTCTAGGTGCACCATCCGGTCCTCTAAGTGCACCATCCGCGTCTCTAAGTGCACCATCCTGGTCTCTAAGGGCACCATCCTGGTCTCTAAGTGCACCATCCGGGTCTCTAAGGGCACCATCCTGGTCTCTAAGTGCACCATCCGGGTCTCTAAGTGCACCATCCGGGTCTCTAAGTGCACCATCCTGGTCTCTAAGTGCACCATCCGGTACTCTAGGTGCGCCATCCAGGTACTCTTAGTGCACCATCCGGGTCTCTAAGTGCACCATCCTGGTCTCTAAGTGCACCATCCGGGTCTCTAAGTGCACCATCCGGTACTCTAGGTGCGCCATCCGGGTACTCTTAGTGCACCATCCGGGTCTCTTAGTGCACCATCCGGGTCTCTTAGTGCACCATCCGGGTCTCTTAGTGCACCATCCGGGTCTCTAAGTGCACCATCCGGTACTCTAGGTGCGCCATCCGGGTACTCTTAGTGCACCATCCGGGTCTCTTAGTGCACCATCAGGGTCTCTAAGTTCACCATCCGGTACTCTAGGTGCGCCATCCGGGTACTCTTAGTGCACCATCCGGTACTCTTAGTGCACCATCCGGGTACTCTTAGTGCACCATCCGGTACTCTTAGTGCACCATCTGGGTCTCTAAGTGCACCATCCTGGTCTCTAAGTGCACCATCCGGGTACTCTAGGTGCGCAATCCGGGTACTCTTAGTGCACCATCCGGGTACTCTAAGTGCACCATCCGGGTCTCTTAGTGCACCATCCGGGTCTCTTAGTGCACCATCCGGGTCTCTTAGTGCACCATCCGGGTCTCTAAGTGCACCATCCGGTACTCTAGGTGCGCCATCCGGGTACTCTTAGTGCACCATCCGGGTCTCTTAGTGCACCATCAGGGTCTCTAAGTTCACCATCCGGTACTCTAGGTGCGCCATCCGGGTACTCTTAGTGCACCATCCGGTACTCTTAGTGCACCATCCGGGTACTCTTAGTGCACCATCCGGGTACTCTTAGTGCACCATCCGGTACTCTTAGTGCACCATCTGGGTCTCTAGGTGCACCATCCGGGTCTCTAAGTTCACCATCCGGTACTCTAGGTGCGCAGTAGCATAAGTACAGAAGTGAGCGATTTGAGACACACCAAGAGAGAGGGCTAAAAGTCTACGGGATGATTGACACACATCCCCTCCAAAAATGACAACCCCCCCCTTCTCTTTGTCTCTTTCTGTCCATCCCCCTCTACCCGCAGTCTTAGTGAAACCAGTGGAGGTTTGTGGAATTTCGTGTACGGTGGGTGGCCTTTGCAAAAAAAAGCAAAAAAAAAAAAACTTTGTAGAGCCCACCGTTACTCCCCCTCCCTCCCTCCTCCACCCCCTCCTCGTCCTCCGCCGCTGCTTCCTTTTTGACCCTTGTAAAACCTCTTTTTTTGTTTCTGTTTTTCTTTTTCGGGTTTTCTAATCCTTCTCTCTCTTTCTCTTTCTCTGCTATTGCTTTTCGCTGTTGTGTAGTCTTAAACAAAAACCTCTTTATCTTCGCTGTCCTTTTCTCTCAGAGATGAAAAAGATTATTTAACTAGCTCAAAGGTTAATGGAGCCATGTTTTTTGCCCGCTAAGGAATTCTGGGAATTGTAGTTTCCGGCTCTTGCGTACAAAGTATTAAAGAACTAATAAAGATTTAACGCTATATATATATATTAGAATTAAATTACAATGAGGAAATTAAAGTAGCTTTTTCAGATTGTAGTCCTGGAAAAAAAGAAACTATAAAAGCATCAGTTGTGAAACATTTCCCAGAGTCCCTTGGGGCTTCCTCTGTGCATTGGGTGTATTTCATTGGTTCCCACCAAAACTTGTTGACTTCCTAGCGCAAACTTCTCTCACGGGACAAACAAAAGTTACACAGGTGGTTCGGGGGATACTATTTCAGGACACGTAATGAAAAAAAAAAATACGATTTTAAAGATTTCTAAAGAAATTAAAAGAAGAAAAAAATATTTCGCACTATAAATCTATTTTTATAGGTGTTTTGGAAAAACTGGTCTGCATGTTTAGTTAGTTCGTCCGCTATGCTTCACGTGATCGATCCCTCGTTTTTTGGTTTTTCGGGTCCTGCGGGTTTTTTTCTTTTGTCGTTTTTTTAAGTCTGGCTAGCCCAAAACGGGGGATGCAATGGAGGCCTGTTGGAAGAATAAAAAGTCTGTATGGTCAAACCAAATCAAGCCTCTAAGCCCCCCCCCCCTTTCAGATCAGGAGGAAATCTGTAGCGTCTGTGCTATCTGTGAAGAACCAGTGTCTCGTTACTGTGATTAACACGTTAAAGAACTACAAAAAAAGGTGAAATTACGCAATTAATTGTTTCCGTGTTGGGTGAGGAAGGGGGCATGGGATTGGTCCACTCGGTCTGTCGGTTGATTGCTGGGGGGGGGTCGTTTTGTGGTTGAATGTTAAATTCAGTCTTTTCAGGAGCAAATTTTGTTTCCGCGCACCTCTGGATTTTAGCGTTCTCTAGTTTTGGTGGGTTTCGCGTGAAAGCAAAGGGGGGGAGGGGGAAACTGCCGTATGGATGAGCCCCCATTTAGCAAAAAAAATAGCTGGGGGTCGTTCTGTGGTTGAATATTAATTTCAGCCTTTTCAGGGGCAATTTTGTTTCCGCGCACCTCTGGAATTTAGCGTTCTCTAGTTTTGAGGTTTTGCGTGAAAGTGCATTTTTTTGCGTTTAAGCAAAGGGGGGGAGGGTAAACAGACGAATGGACGAGCCCCCATTTCAGAGAGAAAGATAACTGGGTGTCGTTTGTGGTTGAATGTTAAATTCAGTCTTTTCAGGAGCAAATTTTGTTTCTACGCACCTCTGGATTTTAGCGTTCTCTACTTTTAGTGGTTTTGCATGAAAGCTGGGGGAGACCAGCGAATGGCCGAGCCCCCATTTCAGAGAGAAAGATAGCTGGGTGTCTTTTGTGGTTGAATGTTGAATTCAGTCTATTCAGGAGCAAATTTTGTTTCCGCGCACCTCTGGATTTTAGCGTTCTCTATTTTGGTGTTTTTTGCGTGAAAGCAAAGGGGGGAACTGCCATATGGACGAGCCCCCATTTAGCAAAAAAAATAGCTGGGGGTCGTTCTGTGGTTGAATGTTTAATTCAGTCTTTTCAGGAGCAATTTTGTTTCCGCGCACCTCTGGATTTTAGCATTTTCTACATTTGGTGTTTTTTGCGTGAAAGCTGGGGGGGGGGGACCGGTGGATGGACGAGCCCCATTTCAGAGAGAAAGATAGCTGGGTGTCGTTTGTGGTTGAATGTTAAATTCAGTCTATTCAGGAGCAAATTTTGTTTCCGCACACCTCTGGATTTTAGCATTCTCTATTTTTGGTGGGTTTTGCGTAAAAGCAAAGGGGGGGGGGATTGGGAGACAGCTGTATGGACGAGCCCCCATTTAGCAAAAAAAAAAATAGCTGGGGGGGTCGTTTGTTGTTGAATGTTGAATTCAGTCTTTTCAGGAGCAATTTTGTTTCCGCGCACCTCTGGATTTTAGCGTTTTCTACATTAGGTGGTTTTTGCGTGAAAGCTGGGAGGGGACACAGGGGAATGAACGAGCCCCCATTTTGGAGAGAAAAAAGGGGATTGGGCGGCGGGGTGTTTGGAGGGGGGGGACTCAGACGAAACCAGGAAATACACCCACATGTAACAAAAACCAAACAGCCGGTCCAAGCTGTTTTGATGTTTTTTCTGTGTTTTATGTCGAAAAATGAAAACTTTGCTGGTGATTTGAAAAACGTGAAAACCTTAATCACAGCTGCTGTCGAAAATACATAGTGTTTAAGAATTACAAATATTGAAAAATCACTTCATTTACCTGTGAAGAAACTGTGTCTGTGTTTTTAACTATTTCTTGTACAATTATACAGATTCTTTTATGAGGAACTTGGTGCCAAGTAGCTGAAATACGGGAGAGAGGGAATCTCTTATTATCAATGTTAACAGTGTTATAAAATTCTAAATACAAACAAATTAAAATATAAAAAAAGAGAAAAACTTATGGTACATTTCTATTCTTTGTTTATGATTTGTTTTGTGTCCTCGCAGAAGAGGGGACACACACATGACTAACTGATGCTAACTTTGAGTGCCTGGCTTATTTTTTATTATTATAATTATTATTATTATTATTATTATTTTGTTTTTTTTTGGAAAGACATCTTTTTGAGTTTGTTTACCATGAATAATGCTGCAAATCCGAAAATGTACATACTTCATTTTTATAGCAGTTGTTCTTTTTTCAAGTTTACTAGTTTCTCATCCGTTCAGAAGAACGTGTCACGTACATGGTTGTCTTTCTGTAACCCGGTTTTGACCATCTTACAGGTGCCATATTCATAATAAAAATTTCTCTCGAATTTGTTACCAGATTGCATCATTTCTTCTGTTTGACAACTTCAGCCATCCAGCCCCGCCAAAATAAAATACAGATGCTGCCACATTTTAGTACGCCACTTTCTCTCTCTTCTTTCTTTCTTCGGTCCTTTTCTTTCTGATTCTTCAATTCAATTCAGTTTTTATATATAGTATCAATTCATAACAAGAGTTATCTTGAGACACTTTACAGATAGAGCAGGTCTAGACCACACTCCATAATTTACAAGGACTCAACAGTTCTAGTAGTTCCCTCCAGAGCAAGCAACAGTGGGACAGTGGCGAGGAAAAACTTCCCTTTAGGCAGAAACCTCGGACAGACCCAGACCCAGACACAGACCCAGACCCGGACCCAGACCCAGACCCAGACCCAGACCCAGACCCAGACCCAGGCTCTTGGTGGGCGGTGTCTGACGACCGGTTGGGGTTAGAATGAAGAGTGGCATTAACAGTCACAAAAAATAATAGTTTGTAGTAGTTCTTTGTAGTAGTTCATGGCTTAGCAGGACACTGTGGGCATTACAAGGCACAGCGGGACGTAGCAGGGCACAGCAGGATGTAGCAGGACATAGCAGGACGTAGCAGGACATAGCAGGATGTAGCAGGACATAGCAGGACGTAGCAGGATGTAGCAGGACGTAGCAGGACGTAGCAGGACACAGCAGGATGTAGCAGGACGTAGCAGGACATAGCAGGACGTAGCAGGACATAGCAGGATGTAGCAGGACGTAGCAGGACACAGCAGGATGTAGCAGGACGTAGCAGGACATAGCAGGACGTAGCAGGACATAGCAGGATGTAGCAGGACATAGCAGGACGTAGCAGGATGTAGCAGGATGTAGCAGGACGTAGCAGGACACAGCAGGATGTAGCAGGACGTAGCAGGACATAGCAGGACGTAGCAGGACGTAGCAGGACATAGCAGGACGTAGCAGGACATAGCAGGACGTAGCAGGATGAACACGGCAGGAAGGATTCTGCTCATTTCCCCGTTAAGATAAATCCTGTAAAGATCAACACGGAGGGAGGTCGGGGCCTCGTGGACAGTTGGTGGTGTGGGATGAAAAAATGTTTTATGCAGCAATGTGAAGACACACACATAGACAGACAGACACACACACACACACACACACATAGACAGAGACAGGCACACACACACACATAGACAGAGACAAGCATACACACAAAGACGTACAGACAGAGACACACACACATAGACAGACAGACTCACATAGACACAGAGACAGGAATATACACGCACACACACACACAGGCAGACAGACACACAGAGACACACACACACAGAGGCAGACACACACACACATACAGGCAGACAGACACACAGAGACAGACGCACACACAGGCAGACACACACACACACATAGACAGACACACAGAGACACGCACACACACAGGCAGACAGACACACAGAGACACACACACACACAGGCAGACAGACACACAGGCAGACACACACACACATACAGGCAGACAGACACACAGAGACAGACACACACGCAGGCAGACAGACAGACAGACGGACAGACACACACACACACACATAGACAGACATACATACATACACACAGGCTTCAAATTGTCGCACAATGCAACATGAAACCCAGAGAACAGGTGCTGGCTGTGGAAAGATGTAATAAACTCAATAAAAATTCTCTTTTCCAGCAGCGCAGAGAGTCAAACTCCCCGTAGGAAGATTGCAGGAAATTAAACGTCACATCAAGTCTCCGGTTTAACGACGGCGTGTCTCCAAAAATACTTTTGTCGTCTGGTGCATGTTGGGAATTAGCAAGATCAGCCGCCAAAAAGAGAGTTATATGGCGCTAAAGGAGACGACCGAGCGCGTGTCACATCCCCCCCGACCTCCTCCCTACGAGGAGTTTTACACTCTTATACACGGGGAAATTCGAGGAGGGTATGAACTTCTAGGATCTTCTATCTATCTTCCTCAAAGAAGCAAATATTAGCGCGTCCATCCAGGTGTCATGACTACTTCAGGATGTTCTCCTGAGAATTAATGCCGTTTTAACTTTTCCAACTAAATAACTTGTTGGGTTTCTGTAAATAACATCATAGAGTATGGTCGAGACCTGCTATATATCTGTTTATGACTTGTTTATAATGTGTCATGATACATTCATGACAGTGTCATGTCATTGTGGTGAAAACGTCAAGTAAAGTGGAGTTTTTAGTGTCCAACCCAGTCTCCTACTGAAAATGCAACGTGAGTGAACACAAGTGTGGATTAGCAACTTTGGGTTGAATCAGGTTCGGGTTCAAGACGAATATCCATCCATCCATCTTCATCCGGGGGGCAGCAGGTCCAGCAGGGGACCCCCCAAACTTCCCTTTCCCGAGCCACATCAACCAGCTCCAATCGGGGGATCCCAAGGCATTCCCAGGCCAGGTTGGAGATATAATCTCTCCACCTAGTCCTGGGTCTTCCCCGAGGCCTCCTCCCAGCTGGACGTCCCTCCACCTAGTCCTGGCTCTTCCCCGAGGCCTCCTCCCAGCTGGACGTCCCTCCACTTAGTCCTGGGTCTTCCCCGAGGCCTCCTCCCAGCTGGACGTCCTTCCACCTAGTCCTGGGTCTTCCCCAAGGCCTCCTCCCAGCTGGACGTCCCTCCACCTAGTCCTGGGTCTTCCCCAGGCCTCCTCCCAGCCGGACGTCCCTCCACCTAGTCCTGGGTCTTCCCCGAGGCCTCCTCCCAGCCGGACGTCCCTCCACCTAGTCCTGGTTCTACCCCGAGGCCTCCTCCCAGCCGGACGTCCCTCCACCTAGTCCTGGGTCTTCCCCGAGGCCTCCTCCCAGCTGGACGTGCCTGGACCACCTCCCTAGGGACCCCCCCAGGCGGCATCCTCACCAGATGCCCGAACCACCTCAACTGGCTCCTTTCGACGTGAAGGAGCAGCGGCTCTACTCCGAGCTCCTCTCGGAGGACTGAGCTTCTCCCCCTCCTGAGGAAACCCATTTCGTTCACTTGTACCCTTCAAGACGAATAGCCTATATTTATTTATTTATTTATGTATTTTTCCGGTCAGGCATTGCAGATCAGTTCTCATAACGGGTAAAAAACAAGGCGGTCTTGGTAAAAACCATTTCTGACTTTAAAATTGAACGTACACAATGTAGATTAACTATTCAAGTCAAGCCAAACATGTTGTAAATATGATATTTAACACGATTTCAAGCTATTCCTCAAACTATTCCTGTCTTACCTGCTAGCTCGTCCAATCTCTGGCAGTAGGCTTCAGTGAAGTACGCTGATTTGATTCTCACAATACAAGAACTAACTGTTTTGCCGCAAAAAAAGCTTCAAAATAACGTAAGAACCTTACGTTTTCTCACCATGCCATTTTGTAAGGCCGTTACATTTCCAGTAGGAGACTGGGTTGGAAAGGGCCCGTAGACGCATAGAATCCTGGATTTTCAAACTAGGAGGAAAAATTCAATTAAATTCAATTTTATTTATAGTATCAATTCATAACAAGAGTTATCTCAAGACACTTTACAGATAGAGCAGGTCTAGACCAGATAGAGTAGGTCTAGACCAGATAGAGTAGGTCTAGACTACACTCCAGAATTTACAAGGACCCAACAGTTCTAGTAGTTCCCTCCAGAGCAAGCAACAGGGCGACAGTGGCGAGGAAAAACTCCCTTTTAGGAAGAAACCTCGGACAGACCCAGACCCAGACCCAGGCCCAGGCTCTTGGTAGGCGGTGTCTGACGACCGGTTGGGGTTAGAATGAAGAGTGGCAATAACAGCCTCAGAAAAGATAACAGTTTGTAGTAGTTCTTTGTAGTAGTTCATGGCTTAGCAGGGAATTGTGCGGCATTACAAGGCACAGCAGGACGTAGCAGGACGTAGCAGGACGTAGCAGAGCGTAGCAGGACGTAGCAGGATGAACACGGCATCGCAGGACGTGTAGCGGGACCATGGCTACAGCTGATGTTGGAGCCTCCCTGATCCGAGGGAACATGCTGGGGGGAAAAGAACAGCGAAAATACCGAGCGATAGACAGTAAAAAAAACTGCATGTTTCGCATTCACGGCGTCTCGCTGACCTTCCTGTCAGCGTTCAGTTGGGCACATAAGACGCTGCGGAGCGACGGAGGCCCCCGAGGCGTTTTATAACGAAGCTCCCATCCGGCCTGAAAACCTCCAGACAGCCAATCAGGTACGTGTATCACCTAGCACACTCATAGGCATATAAAGAGGAGACGCCGCTGTCGGTACACGATCCGTCCTGCCTGCACGATCCGTTCTGCGCATGTGCAATATGTTCGCGCATACGCAGATGATGTCATGATGATGATGATGTCATGATGATGTCATGATGATGTCATGATGAACGCGGATTTACGACCCTGCACGATCTGTTCCCATAGACAGTTAAAGAAAGTCTGTTCGCCTCCACCGGAAAGCTAACGTTAGTTTAGCAAACAGCTAATTCGGCTAACCGCTAGCTGAGACAGCATGTAAAAGACCCTCAAAAGTTAAAATAACCGTTTGAATATATAACAGCTGTTACGTCAGTTCTACGTTACGTTGTTCTCATTTAAAACACAACCACTCAATACTTGTCTTTATTATTACTGTAAAGTCTTAATTTAGCTGTTAGCTGCTTCCCACTCTTTAGTTTGAGTAACGTTATTTTAGGCTGAATCAAGCTGCCAGCTAGCGGTTAGCCAAATTAGCTGATAGCTAAACTAACGTCGTTAGCTTTCCGGTGGAGGCTAACAGCAGACCGCTACTGTGGAACAGATCGTGCAGCGCCGTAAATCTCTGGTAAATGTTCGTACATCATGATACTATCTGCGCGTGCGTGAACATATTGCACATGCGCAGAACGGATCGTACAGGTAGGACGGATCGTGCAGGTAGGACGGATCGTGCAGGTAGGACGGATCGTGCAGGTAGGACGGATCGTACAGGTAGGACGGACCGTGCAGGTAGGACGGATCGTACAGGCAGGACGGATCGTGCAGGTAGGACGGATCGTGCAGGTAGGACGGATCGTGCAGGCAGGACGGATCGTACAGGTAGGACGGATCGTGCAGGTAGGACGGATCGTACAGGCAGGACGGATCGTGCAGGTAGGACGGATCGTGCAGGTAGGACGGATCGTACAGGTAGGACGGATCGTGCAGGTAGGACGGATCGTACAGGCAGGACGGATCGTGCTGGTAGGACGGATCGTGCAGGTAGGACGGATCGTGCAGGCAGGACGGATCGTACAGGTAGGACGGATCGTGCAGGTAGGACGGATCGTACAGGCAGGACGGATCGTGCAGGTAGGACGGATCGTGCAGGTAGGACGGATCGTACAGGTAGGACGGATCGTGCAGGTAGGACGGATCGTACAGGTAGGACGGATCGTACAGGTAGGACGGATCGTACAGGTAGGACGGATCGTGCAGGTAGGACGGATCGTACAGGCAGGACGGATCGTGCAGGTAGGACGGATCGTGCAGGTAGGACGGATCGTGCAGGTAGGACGGATCGTACAGGCAGGACGGATCGTGCAGGTAGGACGGATCGTGTACCGACAGCCGCATCGGCCGCTACTGCCTACTGGCGCTGACGAGCCGTGGGGCGGCCATCTTGGACCGGTCACCCGCTCCACTCAGTGTAATGTGATTGGCCGGTGCATCGAGCTGTCAGCGCGGTTAATTAATCACTGAATACCCGAGTGATTTTCACGTGTTTTTTTGCTGCAAAGGTCATCATGTAGCTATGATACAGGACACGTCAATGACAGGTCCCTGCCATTGACACAATTGTCTGTACATTGTGTGTGTGTGTGTGTGTTTTTGTTTGTGTGTGTGTGTGAAAATGTGTGTGTGTGTGTGTGTACATTGTTGGGAGCAATAACCACCTCCTCGTCTTTGTCAGCAGTTGTTGTTCGCTTTGGGGGAGAAGTAGAAGGAGGTTGAACGCAGGCGTGCAGTCTTGGTGATGCTTCACAATACCACCTAGCCACCTGCCGTGCATACGACATCGCCCCCCCTCCCCCCCCCCATCTAAACGTCGCCTAAATCTGTGGTCTGGCCAGACCTTACTCCACAGCTCTGTGGAGGGTGTTTAGTGATTTCAGCCCCCTAAAGTCACCTTCCAGGCAGCGAGGGAGTGGTTATGTTCAGGGTTACGCTTAGCTGCCTGGAAGGCGACGCTGGGGGCTAAAAACACCACTGAGCGCTGTGGAGACAGGGTTTCTAAGGGATCTCATCTATTCTCTCCACTCTTTCATCAAGTCCTCCTTGTCTCTCTGACTTTTACTACCTTTCTCTCTGTATCATCTCCCCCCCCCCTCCCCTTCCTCCCTTCCCCCACCCCTCCCCCTCCTCCTCCATGCAGTAACAAGAGTGGAGAGGTCAGCCAGTCGACCCTCTGAGGCCGACCAGCCAACTTTAAATATTTCACACTATTTTAAATGAGCGCACATGAATCATAGATCACAGGCAGCTCTGTGTGTGTGTGTGTGTGTGTGTGTGTGTGTGTGTGTGTGTGTGTGAGATGAACCCGAAGCTCCTTCTAATAACCTCTGGCTGTCCGTCTCAGGCAGGAGGCCTGATGTGGAATTTCGATGGGCCGGCGCCGCCGTTCAGCGAAGGCATAACGAGCGGCCTTTCATCATCGGACCCGTGATGGACGGATGATGAAACAAAGCGTTAGAGATGACAACTCTCTCTCTTTTTAACGGCTGATCTTGCTAATTCCCAACATGCACCAGACGTCAAAACATCACAAAAATCTGTACTTTAAGTATTTTTGGAGACACGCCGTCGTTAAACCGGAGACTTGATGTGACGTTTAATTTCCTGCAATCTTCCTACGGGGAGTTTGACTGTCTGCGCTGTTTGAAAAGAGAATTTTTATTGAGTTTATTACATCTTTCCACAGCCAGCACCTGCTCTCTGGGTTTCATGTTGCATTGTGGGACAATTTGAGGCTTTACAGTACAGAACTAGGTCTCAATAGACCGGTGAGCTCAGGGTAAATCTGTGGAGCTGCAGGATGATTAACGCGACAGGGAAAGGGAAAATAAATATTAATTATACACAGACATCATTTTTAAATCCCTAATGTTTCTTTTTACGTATAAAATACTGTCTTAGAAAGTATTCAAATGACACTTCCAAGCCTACCGACAGACCGTGAATGTATCATATAACACGCGCGTGGTCGTCTCCTTTAGCGTCAAATAACATGCGCTTTTTTTATATTTATATTTTAAATATATAAATATTATTTTTTATTTTATATTTTATATATTTTATATTTTATATTTTATATTTTATATTTTATATTTTATATTTATATTATATATATATATATATTATTTTATATTTTTTATAATTTATATATACATATATATATATATATATATATATATATAATTTTATTATTTAATTTTTTATTTTATATTATATTTAGGGAAAGTTCACTGAGAGGCAGCCTCTCTTTTGGAGGAACACCCTGATCACATTCACACAGTTACACCCATCCATCCATCCATCCATCCATCCATCCATCCATCCATCCATCCATCCATCCATCCATCCATCCATCCATCCATCCATCCATCCATCATCCATCCATCCATCCATCCATCCATCATCCATCCATCCATCCATCCATCCATCCATCCATCCATCCATCCATCCATCCATCCATCCATCCATCCATCCATCCATCAGAGCAGACTGGGCTTTTTTGGAGGGGGGGGGCAAAGTGACAGCCTCTAAAATGGAGCATTTCAGACCAAAAGTGAATACAGGTAATATATTCAGACAGACAGTATAAGAAATATAATGTGTTTTACACATAAAAACCCAAAGTAGAAACCCAAAATACAAATATTAACCTAGAAAGAGCATGAAATGGGACCTTTAATGTGTTTGTCTCATATCTCTCTGGTCTGCTTTACTCTGTGGATGAAGTAGATGAGTTGGGCTCATGGAATTTAATAATGTAAGACATTATTGAAACAGTGTGGTAGATTATCTTTACCTGACACCTTCTTCTTCTTCCCACATCCACATGTCATCACTCAGAGCCGGGGTACAGGTGGAGCTACAGGTGGAGTTACAGGTGGAGCTACAGGTGGAGCTACAGTGACACCAAGAGGAAGAACATGGGTACTGCATGTCAGTTAAATCATCTCAAAAAACACCTACTACATTTATTACGTTAGAGTCTGCTTTCTACGAATAACAGGAAGTAAGTAAGACACTATATATATATATATATATATATATATATATATATATATTATGACATTTCTAGGGCTCATTGACAACATGAAAGTCATTTGTTACTTTTACATAAGCAGCATTTGGATATATAATACAATTCTGCAGAATCCCATTGAAAAAGTAAAGTATATGCATTATATATCATGTTTATCAAACATGTTTGATAACTTAATAAGCCAGGGGTTCCCAAAATTATTACTCAGAGGTCTGCATCGGATTTTATCTCAAGCTCAGAGGTCCAGAATGATAAATAAAAAAAATAATAATGAAAAATCACATTTAATCCACACACTTTAAATTAGAAAGCACTTATGCTGTGACACTGATGGGATGTTTTACTATACTATGACTTTTTTCAACACAATATGAGTTTTCATGTCACTATTATTTAATTTTTTGTTTTTTTATGTCGTTTTATGTTTTTTTTTGACATTTTCATGTTGTTTTTATGTTTTTTCGACATACATCACTGTGACTTTTTTTTAACATCCAATGAGTTTTTATGTTGTTTTCATGTTTTTTTTTACTTTTTTTAAGTTGTTTTTATTTATTTTTGACATTTTCATGTCGTTTTTATGTTTTTTCGACATACTTCACCGTGACTTTTTTTAACATCCAATGAGTTTTTATGTTGTTTTCATGTTTTTTTTGACTTTTTTTTATGTTGTTTTTATTTATTTTTGACATTTTCATGTCGTTTTTATGTTTTTTCGACATACTTCACTGTGACTTTTTTTAACATCCAATGAGTTTTTATGTTGTTTTCATGTTTTTTTTTAACTTTTTTTATGTTGTTTTTATTTATTTTTGACATTTTTATGTCGTTTTTTATGTTTTTTCGACATACTTTACTGTGACTTTTTTTACAGATTGTGTGTTGGGCATTTTGGCCTTATTAATTATTAATAGGACAGCTGTAGAGAGGGAAGAGAGACGGGGAAGACATACAGCAAAGAGCTGCAGGTGGGAATCGAACCCTGGGCCGCTGCTATTTATACTGACTTTTTTTGACATACTATACTATGACTTTTTTGTTTTTTTATTGATATACCATGACTTTCTTTGACATACAATTAGAGTTTTTTGACATACAATACTATGACGTTTTTGTGATTTTGTTAAATACTATACAATAACTATTTGACATACAATATGACTTTTTTTTACATTCTTTGGCTTTTTTGTGACTTATTTCGACATACAATACTATGACGATGCTATGATATTTTTGTGATTGTTTTTTTACATACACTGGGACTTTTTGACATACAATATGACTCTTTTGTTGACATAATATGCTATGACTTTGACTTTTCCGACATACTTTACTATGACTTTTTTTTAACATATTATACTGTGACTTTTTAAGAGCAAAAAGTCACAGTACAGTATGTTGAAAAAAGTCATAAAGTGGCTATTTATAGTATTTATAGATATTTTATTTTGATCACTGTAGTTGTTAACGGATACTCTACAATCTGTTGGAGTTTGTTTTAGTTAGTTGACTTTTTCAACGGACATACTATGACTTTTTGTGTTTTTTTATATACTATACAATAACTTTTTGACATACAATATGTTTTTTTTGTGACTTATTTCAACATACAATACTATGACAATGCTACGATATTTTTGTGATTGTTTTTTTACATACACCGGGACTTCTTGACATACAATATGACTCTTTTGTTGATATAATATACTTTGACTAGACTTTTCCAACTTACTATACTATGACTTTCTTTTAACATATTATACTCTGACTTTTTAAGAGCAAAAAGTCACATACTTTGATACCTACATGCATACTTACCTTCCTGCATTTTGTTGCAGCTCCAGCTGATAGTTTGCCAACGTCGCCCCCTGGTGTTTGACACCCTGGTCTGCAGTAGAGGACGCAGGACTCTCAAAGCTTTCTGGGAAAGCTAAAAGAAAAGAAAAAGAAAAGGATCCCTCTGGAGGAGTTGAGGGTTTTCTCTCTGCCTCCCGTCGGCGCTCCGGTCGTTGGGAATAACCTGATGAACGACGCGTTCAAGTAACCTGCAGCTGCTCTGGACTTTTCCTGCTTGACTTGCTTGTGAGACGGGGGAAAACAGTGGACTGCACCTTTTTTTAAGCCTTCGGCTCGCTTCAAACTAGAGGAGGAGAGATGACAAACAGTCTTTGAGGTTTACAGACAGAAAGACATCAGAGACATGATGCGTAGAGAGCTGTGTGATAGAAAGGTGTCTCGTACTGGAGAAAGGGAACACAACATGATGGATGGATGGATGGATGGATGGATGGATAAATAGATGGATGATGGATAGATAGATGGATAGATAGATAGATGGATGGATGATGGATGGATGGATAGATAGATAGATAGATGGATGATGGATAGATAGATGGATGGATGGATGGATGGATGGATAGATGGATGATGGATAGATAGATGGATAGATAGATGGATGGATGGATGATGGATGGATGGATGGATGGATGGATAGATACATAGATAGATAGATGGATAGATAGATAGATATATAGATAGATAGATAGATAGATAGATAGATAGATAGATAGGTGGATAGATAGATAGATAGATAGATAGATAGATAGATAGATAGATAGATAGATAGATAGATAGATAGATAGATAGATAGATAGATAGATAATGTAAGTTGTGAATTGTTGAATGTGTGCTTGACTGTAGGCAGACTACCAGTTCTCTAATTTACACTAGTAATAAAATGAAAGTGCACTACTTTAACTCTTTACAATTTACCTGCAATTACTAAAAAATTCAAAGTTATTATATTATTATTTATAGTCTCATTGTTGCTTTACAGCAAAAACTATAAATTTGGATGTACTATACTATGACTGTTTTCAACGTACTATACTATGACTTTTTTCGACGTACTATACTATGACTGTTTTCGACGTACTATACTATGACTGTTTTCAACGTACTATACTATGACTGTTTTCGACGTACTATACTATGACTTTTTTCGATATACTATACTATGACTTTTTTCGATATACTATACTATGACTTTTTTCGACGTACTATACTATGACTTTTTTTGACGTACTATACTGTGACTTTTTTCAACATACTATAGTATGACTGTTTTCGACATACTATAGTATGACTTTTTCAACATACTATACTATGACTGTTTTCGACATACTATACTATGACTTTGTTCAACATACTATAGTATGAGTTTTTCAACATACTATATTATGACTGTTTTCGACATACTATAGTATAACTTTTTTTGACATACTATAGTATGACTTTTTTCGACATACTATAGTATAACTTTTTTTGACATACTATAGTATGACTTTTTTTAAAATACTATACTATGACTTTTTTCGACCTACTATAGTATGACTGTTTTCAACATACTATAGTATGACTTTTTTCGACATACTATACTATGGCTGTTTTCGACATACTATACTATAATCTTTTTCGACTTACTATACTATGTCTTTCTATAGGTTTTCATTTTTTTGTGATTTTTTAAATTTTGGATACATGTCCTAAACAGGGGAATTAGCTCAAATGGTAGAGCGCTTGCTTAGCATGCGAGAGGTAGCGGGATCAATGCCCGCATTCTCCAGAGTACTTTATAGTCTCATTGTTGCTTTACAGCAAAAACTATAAATTTGGACTGTTTTCGACATACTATACTATGACTTTTTTCGACATACTATAATATGACTTTTTTCGATATACTATACTATGACTTTTTTCGACGTACTATACTATGACTGTTTTCGATATACTATAGTATGACTGTTTTTGACATACAATACTACGACTTTTTTCGATGTACTATAGTATGACTTTTTTCGACATACTATACTATGACTTTTTTCGACGTACTATACTATGGCTGTTTTCGACATACTATACTATAACCTTTTTCGACTTACTATACTATGTCTTTCTATAGGTTTTCATTTTTTTGTGATTTTTTAAATTTTGGATACATGTTCTAAACAGGGGAATTAGCTCAAATGGTAGAGCGCTTGCTTAGCATGCGAGAGGTAGCGGGATCAATGCCCGCATTCTCCAGAGGACTTTAGATTCTCATTGTTGCTTTACAGCAAAAACTATAAATTTGGACTTTTTCGATGTACTATACTATTATTTTTTTGACATACTATACTGCGACTTTTTCAAAATACTGTACTGTGACTTTTTCCGACGTACTATACTATAACTTTTACAGACATAGGTTTTCATTTTTGTGATTTTTTTACATTAGGTACACGTTCAAAACAGGGAATTAGCTCAAATGGTAGAGCGCTTGCTTAGCATGCGAGAGGTAGCGGATCAATGCCCGCATTCTCCAGAGGACTTTAGATTCTCATTGTTGCTTTACAGCAAAAACTATAAATTTGGCCTTTTTCGATGTACTATACTATGACTTTTTTCAACATACTATACTATGACTTTTTTGACGTATTATACTAAGACTTTATCGACATACTATACTATGACTGTTTTCGACATACTATAGTATGACTTTTTTCGACATGCTATACTATAATTTTTTCATACATAGGCTTTCATTTTTTGTGATTTTTTAAATTTTGGATACATGTTCTAAACAGGGGAATTAGCTCAAATGGTAGAGCGCTTGCTTAGCATGTGAGAGGCGGGATCAATGCCCGCATTCTCCAGAGGCCTTTAGAGTCTCATTGTTGCTTTACAGCAAGAACTATAAATTTGGACTGTTTTCGACATACTATACTATGACTTTTTTCGACGTACTATACTATGACTGTTTTCGATATACTATAGTATGACTGTTTTTGACATACTATACTATGACTGTTTTCGACATACTATAGTATGACTTTTTTCGACATACTATACTGTCTTTTTCATGACTTTATTCGACTTACTATACTATAATTTTTTCTTACATAGGTTAACATTTTTTGTGATTTTATTAATTTTGTAAACATGTTCTAAAAAGGGAATTAGCTCAAATGGTAGAGCGCTTGCTTTGCATGCGAGAGGTAGCGGATCAATGCCCGCATTCTCCAGAGGACTTTAGAGTCTCATTGTTGCTTTACAGCAAAACTGTAAATTTGGACTTTTTCGATGTACTATACTATTATTTTTTTTGACATACTATACTGCGACTTTTTTCGACATACTATACTATGACTTTTTTCGACGTACTATACTGTGACTTTTTTCAACATACTGTACTGTGACTTTTTCAACATACTATACTGTCTTTTTTCAACATACTATAGTATGACTTTTTCAACATACTATAGTATGACTTTTTCAACATACTATACTATGACTGTTTTCGACGTACTATACTATGACTTTTTTCGACGTAATATACTATGACTGTTTTCGATATACTATACTATGACTGTTTTCGACATACTATAGTATGACTTTTTTCGACATACTATACTGTCTTTTTCATGACTTTATTCGACTTACTATACTATAATTTTTTCTTACATAGGTTAACATTTTTTGTGATTTTTTAAATTTTGGATACATGTTCTAAACAGGGGAATTAGCTCAAATGGTAGAGCGCTTGCTTAGCATGCGAGAGGTAGCGGGATCAATGCCCGCATTCTCCAGAGGACTTTAGAGTCTCATTGTTGCTTTACAGCAAAAACTACAAATTTGGACTTTTTTCGATGTACTATACTATTATTTTTTTTGACATACTATACTATGACTTTTTTCAATATACTATACTATGGCTGTTTTCGACATACTATAGTATGACTTTTTTAGACGTACTATACTATGACTTTTTTCGATATACTATACTATGACTTTTTTCGACGTACTATACTATGACTGTTTTCAACATACTATAGTATGACTTTTTTCGACATACTATAGTATGACTTTTTTCGACATACTATACTATGGCTGTTTTCGACATACTATACTATAACCTTTTTCGACTTACTATACTATGTCTTTCTATAGGTTTTCATTTTTTTGTGATTTTTTAAATTTTGGATACATGTTCTAAACAGGGGAATTAGCTCAAATGCTAGAGCGCTTGCTTAGCATGCGAGAGGTAGCAGGATCAATGCCCGCATTCTCCAGAGGACTTCATAGTCTCATTGTTGCTTTACAGCAAGAACTATAAATTTGGACTTTTTTCGATGTACTATACTATTATTTTTTTTGACATACTATACTGCGACTTTTTTCAAAATACTGTACTGTGACTTTTTCCGACGTACTATACTATAACTTTTACAGACATAGGTTTTCATTTTTTTGTGATTTTTTTTACATTAGGTACACGTTCAAAACAGGGGAATTAGCTCAAATGGTAGAGCGCTTGCTTAGCATGCGAGAGGTAGCGGGATCAATGCCCGCATTCTCCAGAGGACTTTAGATTCTCATTGTTGCTTTACAGCAAAAACTATAAATTTGGCCTTTTTTCGATGTACTATACTATGACTTTTTTCAACATACTATACTATGACTTTTTTCGACGTATTATACTAAGACTTTATCGACATACTATACTATGACTGTTTTCGACATACTATAGTATGACTTTTTTTAAAATACTATTCTATGACTTTTTTCGACCTACTATACTATGACTGTTTTCGATATACTATAGTATGACTTTTTTCGACCTACTATACTATGACTGTTTTCGACCTACTATACTATGACTGTTTTCGATATACTATACTATGACTTTTTTCGACCTACTATACTATGACTGTTTTCGACCTACTATACTATGACTTTTTTCGACATACTATAGTATAACTTTTTTTGACATACTATAGTATGACTTTTTTTTAAATACTATACTATGACTTTTTTCGACCTACTATACTATGACTGTTTTCGATATACTATAGTATGACTTTTTTCGACATACTATACTATAATTTTTTCATACATAGGCTTTCATTTTTTGTGATTTTTTAAATTTTGGATACATGTTCTAAACAGGGGAATTAGCTCAAATGGTAGAGCGCTTGCTTAGCATGCGAGAGGTAGCGGGATCAATGCCCGCATTCTCCAGAGGCCTTTAGAGTCTCATTGTTGCTTTACAGTAAGAACTATAAATTTGGACTGTTTTCGACATACTATACTATGACTTTTTTCGACGTACTATACTATGACTGTTTTCGATATACTATAGTATGACTGTTTTTGACATACTATACTATGACTTTTTTTGACATACTATACTATGACTGTTTTCGACATACTATAGTATGACTTTTTTCGACATACTATACTGTCTTTTTCATGACTTTATTCGACTTACTATACTATAATTTTTCTTACATAGGTTAACATTTTTGTGATTTTATTAATTTTGTAAACATTTTCTAAAAGGGAATTAGCTCAAATGGTAGAGCGCTTGCTTTGCATGCGAGAGGTAGCGGGATCAATGCCCGCATTCTCCAGAGTACTTTATAGTCTCATTGTTGCTTTACAGCAAAAACTGTAAATTTGGACTTTTTTCGATGTACTATACTATTATTTTTTTTGACATACTATACTGCGACTTTTTTCGACATACTATACTATGACTTTTTTCGATATACTATAGTATAACTTTTTTCGACGTACTATACTATGACTGTTTTCGACGTACTATACTGTGACTGTTTTCAACATACTGTACTGTGACTTTTTTCAACATACTGTACTGTCTTTTTTCAACATACTATAGTATGACTTTTTCAACATACTATAGTATGACTTTTTCAACATACTATACTATGACTGTTTTCGACGTACTATACTATGACTTTTTTCGACGTAATATACTATGACTGTTTTCGATATACTATACTATGACTGTTTTCGACATACTATAGTATGACTTTTTTCGACATACTATACTGTCTTTTTCATGACTTTATTCGACTTACTATACTATAATTCTTTCTTACATAGGTTAACATTTTTTGTGATTTTTTAAATTTTGGATACATGTTCTAAACAGGGGAATTAGCTCAAATGGTAGAGCGCTTGCTTAGCATGCGAGAGGTAGCGGGATCAATGCCCGCATTCTCCAGAGGACTTTAGAGTCTCATTGTTGCTTTACAGCAAAAACTACAAATTTGGACTTTTTTCGATGTACTATACTATTATTTTTTTTGACATACTATACTATGACTTTTTTCGACATACTATACTATGACTTTTTTCGATATACTATACTATGGCTGTTTTCGACATACTATAGTATGACTTTTTTAGACGTACTATACTATGACTTTTTTCGATATACTATACTATGACTTTTTTCGACGTACTATACTATGACTTTTTTCGACGTACTATAGTATGACTGTTTTCAACATACTATAGTATGACTTTTTTCGACATACTATAGTATGACTTTTTTCGACATACTATACTATGGCTGTTTTCGACATACTATACTATAACCTTTTTCGACTTACTATACTATGTCTTTCTATAGGTTTTCATTTTTTTGTGATTTTTTAAATTTTGGATACATGTTCTAAACTTTTCTGTTTTCGACATACTATGACTTTTTTCGACGTACTATACTATGACTGTTTTCGATATACTATACTATGACTTTTTTCGACGTACTATACTATGACTGTTTTCGATATACTATAGTATGACTGTTTTTGACATACTATACTATGACTTTTTTTGACATACTATACTGCGACTTTTTTCGACATACTATAGTATGACTTTTTTCGATGTACTATACTATGACTTTTTTCGACGTACTATACTATGACTGTTTTCGACGTACTATACTATGACTGTTTTCGACGTACTATACTATGACTTTTTTCGACGTAATATACTGTCTTTTTCATGACTTTATTCGACTTACTATACTATAATTTTTTCTTACATAGGTTAACATTTTTTGTGATTTTATAAATTTTGGATACATGTTTTAAAAAGGGGAATTAGCTCAAATGGTAGAGCGCTTGCTTAGCATGCGAGAGGTAGCGGGATCAATGCCCGCATTCTCCAGAGTACTTTATAGTCTCATTGTTGCTTTACAGCAAAAACTGTAAATTTGGACTTTTTTCGATGTACTATACTATGACTTTTTTCAACATACTAAACTATGACTTTTTTCGACATACTGTACTGTGACTTTTTTCAACATACTATAGTATGACTTTTTCAACATACTATAGTATGACTGTTTTCGACATACTATAGTATGACTTTTTCAACATACTATACTATGACTGTTTTCGACATACTATACTATGACTTTGTTCAACATACTATAGTATGAGTTTTTCAACATACTATATTATGACTGTTTTCGACATACTATAGTATAACTTTTTTTGACATACTATAGTATGACTTTTTTCGACATACTATAGTATAACTTTTTTTGACATACTATAGTATGACTTTTTTTAAAATACTATACTATGACTTTTTTCGACCTACTATAGTATGACTTTTTTCGACATACTATACTATGGCTGTTTTCGACATACTATACTATGGCTGTTTTCGACATACTATACTATAACCTTTTTCGACTTACTATGTCTTTCTATAGGTTTTCATTTTTTTGTGATTTTTTAAATTTTGGATACATGTTCTAAACAGGGGAATTAGCTCAAATGGTAGAGCGCTTGCTTAGCATGCGAGAGGTAGCGGGATCAATGCCCGCATTCTCCAGAGTACTTTATAGTCTCATTGTTGCTTTACAGCAAAAACTATAAATTTGGACTGTTTTCGACATACTATACTATGACTTTTTTCGACATACTATAATATGACTTTTTTCGATATACTATACTATGACTTTTTTCGACGTACTATACTATGACTGTTTTCGATATACTATAGTATGACTGTTTTTGACATACTATACTATGACTTTTTTTGACATACAATACTACGACTTTTTTCGATGTACTATAGTATGACTTTTTTCGACATACTATACTATGACTTTTTTCGACGTACTATACTATGGCTGTTTTCGACATACTATACTATAACCTTTTTCGACTTACTATACTATGTCTTTCTATAGGTTTTCATTTTTTTGTGATTTTTTAAATTTTGGATACATGTTCTAAACAGGGGAATTAGCTCAAATGGTAGAGCGCTTGCTTAGCATGCGAGAGGTAGCGGGATCAATGCCCGCATTCTCCAGAGGACTTTAGATTCTCATTGTTGCTTTACAGCAAAAACTATAAATTTGGACTTTTTTCGATGTACTATACTATTATTTTTTTTGACATACTATACTGCGACTTTTTTCAAAATACTGTACTGTGACTTTTTCCGACGTACTATACTATAACTTTTACAGACATAGGTTTTCATTTTTTTGTGATTTTTTTTTACATTAGGTACACGTTCAAAACAGGGGAATTAGCTCAAATGGTAGAGCGCTTGCTTAGCATGCGAGAGGTAGCGGGATCAATGCCCGCATTCTCCAGAGGACTTTAGATTCTCATTGTTGCTTTACAGCAAAAACTATAAATTTGGCCTTTTTTCGATGTACTATACTATGACTTTTTTCAACATACTATACTATGACTTTTTTCGACGTATTATACTAAGACTTTATCGACATACTATACTATGACTGTTTTCGACATACTATAGTATGACTTTTTTCGACATGCTATACTATAATTTTTTCATACATAGGCTTTCATTTTTTGTGATTCTTTAAATTTTGGATACATGTTCTAAACAGGGGAATTAGCTCAAATGGTAGAGCGCTTGCTTAGCATGTGAGAGGTAGCGGGATCAATGCCCGCATTCTCCAGAGGCCTTTAGAGTCTCATTGTTGCTTTACAGCAAGAACTATAAATTTGGACTGTTTTCGACATACTATACTATGACTTTTTTCGACGTACTATACTATGACTGTTTTCGATATACTATAGTATGACTGTTTTTGACATACTATACTATGACTGTTTTCGACATACTATAGTATGACTTTTTTCGACATACTATACTGTCTTTTTCATGACTTTATTCGACTTACTATACTATAATTTTTTCTTACATAGGTTAACATTTTTTGTGATTTTATTAATTTTGTAAACATGTTCTAAAAAGGGGAATTAGCTCAAATGGTAGAGCGCTTGCTTTGCATGCGAGAGGTAGCGGGATCAATGCCCGCATTCTCCAGAGGACTTTAGAGTCTCATTGTTGCTTTACAGCAAAAACTGTAAATTTGGACTTTTTTCGATGTACTATACTATTATTTTTTTTGACATACTATACTGCGACTTTTTTCGACATACTATACTATGACTTTTTTCGACGTACTATACTGTGACTTTTTTCAACATACTGTACTGTGACTTTTTCAACATACTATACTGTCTTTTTTCAACATACTATAGTATGACTTTTTCAACATACTATAGTATGACTTTTTCAACATACTATACTATGACTGTTTTCGACGTACTATACTATGACTTTTTTCGACGTAATATACTATGACTGTTTTCGATATACTATACTATGACTGTTTTCGACATACTATAGTATGACTTTTTTCGACATACTATACTGTCTTTTTCATGACTTTATTCGACTTACTATACTATAATTTTTCTTACATAGGTTAACATTTTTGTGATTTTTAAATTTTGGATACATGTTCTAAACAGGGAATTAGCTCAAATGGTAGAGCGCTTGCTTAGCATGCGAGAGGTAGCGGGATCAATGCCCGCATTCTCCAGAGGACTTTAGAGTCTCATTGTTGCTTTACAGCAAAAACTACAAATTTGGACTTTTTTCGATGTACTATACTATTATTTTTTTTGACATACTATACTATGACTTTTTTCGACATACTATACTATGACTTTTTTCAATATACTATACTATGGCTGTTTTCGACATACTATAGTATGACTTTTTTAGACGTACTATACTATGACTTTTTTCGATATACTATACTATGACTTTTTTCGACGTACTATACTATGACTGTTTTCAACATACTATAGTATGACTTTTTTCGACATACTATAGTATGACTTTTTTCGACATACTATACTATGGCTGTTTTCGACATACTATACTATAACCTTTTTCGACTTACTATACTATGTCTTTCTATAGGTTTTCATTTTTTTGTGATTTTTTAAATTTTGGATACATGTTCTAAACAGGGGAATTAGCTCAAATGGTAGAGCGCTTGCTTAGCATGCGAGAGGTAGCAGGATCAATGCCCGCATTCTCCAGAGGACTTTAGAGTCTCATTGTTGCTTTACAGCAAGAACTATAAATTTGGACTTTTTTCGATGTACTATACTATTATTTTTTTTGACATACTATACTGCGACTTTTTTCAAAATACTGTACTGTGACTTTTTCCGACGTACTATACTATAACTTTTACAGACATAGGTTTTCATTTTTTTGTGATTTTTTTTACATTAGGTACACGTTCAAAACAGGGGAATTAGCTCAAATGGTAGAGCGCTTGCTTAGCATGCGAGAGGTAGCGGGATCAATGCCCGCATTCTCCAGAGGACTTTAGATTCTCATTGTTGCTTTACAGCAAAAACTATAAATTTGGCCTTTTTTCGATGTACTATACTATGACTTTTTCAACATACTATACTATGACTTTTTTCGACGTATTATACTAAGACTTTATCGACATACTATACTATGACTGTTTTCGACATACTATAGTATGACTTTTTTTAAAATACTATTCTATGACTTTTTTCGACCTACTATACTATGACTGTTTTCGATATACTATAGTATGACTTTTTTCGACCTACTATACTATGACTGTTTTCGACCTACTATACTATGACTGTTTTCGATATACTATACTATGACTTTTTTCGACCTACTATACTATGACTGTTTTCGACCTACTATACTATGACTTTTTTCGACATACTATAGTATAACTTTTTTTGACATACTATAGTATGACTTTTTTTAAAATACTATACTATGACTTTTTTCGACCTACTATACTATAATTTTTTCATACATAGGCTTTCATTTTTTGTGATTTTCTAAATTTTGGATACATGCTCTACACAGGGGAATTAGCTCAAATGGTAGAGCGCTTGCTTAGCATGCGAGAGGTAGCGGGATCAATGCCCGCATTCTCCAGAGGCCTTTAGAGTCTCATTGTTGCTTTACAGTAAGAACTATAAATTTGGACTGTTTTCGACATACTATACTATGACTTTTTTCGACGTACTATACTATGACTGTTTTCGATATACTATAGTATGACTGTTTTTGACATACTATACTATGACTTTTTTTGACATACTATACTATGACTGTTTTCGACATACTATAGTATGACTTTTTTCGACATACTATACTGTCTTTTTCATGACTTTATTCGACTTACTATACTATAATTTTTTCTTACATAGGTTAACATTTTTTGTGATTTTATTAATTTTGTAAACATTTTCTAAAAAGGGGAATTAGCTCAAATGGTAGAGCGCTTGCTTTGCATGCGAGAGGTAGCGGGATCAATGCCCGCATTCTCCAGAGTACTTTATAGTCTCATTGTTGCTTTACAGCAAAAACTGTAAATTTGGACTTTTTTCGATGTACTAT
The DNA here is from genome assembly GCA_013375575.1 of Percina caprodes. NCBI lineage: Eukaryota > Metazoa > Chordata > Actinopteri > Perciformes > Percidae > Percina > Percina caprodes. The sequence goes on along the minus strand of JABXJD010000154.1, from coordinate 1,120,384 downwards.
ACTATTATTTTTTTTGACATACTATACTGCGACTTTTTTCGACATACTATACTATGACTTTTTTCGATATACTATAGTATAACTTTTTTCGACGTACTATACTATGACTGTTTTCGACGTACTATACTGTGACTGTTTTCAACATACTGTACTGTGACTTTTTTCAACATACTGTACTGTCTTTTTTCAACATACTATAGTATGACTTTTTCAACATACTATAGTATGACTTTTTCAACATACTATACTATGACTGTTTTCGACGTACTATACTATGACTTTTTTCGACGTAATATACTATGACTGTTTTCGATATACTATACTATGACTGTTTTCGACATACTATAGTATGACTTTTTTCGACATACTATACTGTCTTTTTCATGACTTTATTCGACTTACTATACTATAATTCTTTCTTACATAGGTTAACATTTTTTGTGATTTTTTAAATTTTGGATACATGTTCTAAACAGGGGAATTAGCTCAAATGGTAGAGCGCTTGCTTAGCATGCGAGAGGTAGCGGGATCAATGCCCGCATTCTCCAGAGGACTTTAGAGTCTCATTGTTGCTTTACAGCAAAAACTACAAATTTGGACTTTTTTCGATGTACTATACTATTATTTTTTTTGACATACTATACTATGACTTTTTTCGACATACTATACTATGACTTTTTTCGATATACTATACTATGGCTGTTTTCGACATACTATAGTATGACTTTTTTAGACGTACTATACTATGACTTTTTTCGATATACTATACTATGACTTTTTTCGACGTACTATACTATGACTTTTTTCGACGTACTATAGTATGACTGTTTTCAACATACTATAGTATGACTTTTTTCGACATACTATAGTATGACTTTTTTCGACATACTATACTATGGCTGTTTTCGACATACTATACTATAACCTTTTTCGACTTACTATACTATGTCTTTCTATAGGTTTTCATTTTTTTGTGATTTTTTAAATTTTGGATACATGTTCTAAACTTTTCTGTTTTCGACATACTATGACTTTTTTCGACGTACTATACTATGACTGTTTTCGATATACTATAGTATGACTGTTTTTGACATACTATACTATGACTTTTTTTGACATACTATACTGCGACTTTTTTCGACATACTATAGTATGACTTTTTTCGATGTACTATACTATGACTTTTTTCGACGTACTATACTATGACTGTTTTCGACGTACTATACTATGACTGTTTTCGACGTACTATACTATGACTTTTTTCGACGTAATATACTGTCTTTTTCATGACTTTATTCGACTTACTATACTATAATTTTTTCTTACATAGGTTAACATTTTTTGTGATTTTATTAATTTTGTATACATGTTTTAAAAAGGGGAATTAGCTCAAATGGTAGAGCGCTTGCTTAGCATGCGAGAGGTAGCGGGATCAATGCCCGCATTCTCCAGAGTACTTTATAGTCTCATTGTTGCTTTACAGCAAAAACTGTAAATTTGGACTTTTTTCGATGTACTATACTATGACTTTTTTCAACATACTAAACTATGACTTTTTTCGACATACTGTACTGTGACTTTTTTCGACTTACTATAGTATAACTTTTTTCAACATACTATACTATAACCTTTTTCGACTTACTATACTATGTCTTTCTATAGGTTTTCATTTTTTTGTGATTTTTTAAATTTTGGATACATGTTCTAAACAGGGGAATTAGCTCAAATGGTAGAGCGCTTGCTTAGCATGCGAGAGGTAGCGGGATCAATGCCCGCATTCTCCAGAGGACTTTAGAGTCTCATTGCTGCTTTACAGCAAAAACTATAAATTTGGCCTTTTTTCGATGTACTATACTATGACTTTTTTCGACGTATTATACTAAGACTTTATCGACATACTATACTATGACTGTTTTCGACATACTATAGTATGACTTTTTTCGACATACTATATTATAATTTTTTCATACATAGGCTTTCATTTTTTGTGATTTTTTAAATTTTGGATACATGTTCTACACAGGGGAATTAGCTCAAATGGTAGAGCGCTTGCTTAGCATGCGAGAGGTAGCGGGATCAATGCCCGCATTCTCCAGAGGCCTTTAGAGTCTCATTGTTGCTTTCCAGCAAGAACTATAAATTTGGACTGTTTTCGACATACAGGTAAAAGCCAGTAAATTAGAATATTTTGAAAAACTTGATTTATTTCAGGAATTGCATTCAAAAGGTGTAACTTGTACATTATATTTATTCATTGCACACAGACTGATGCATTCAAATGTTTATTTCATTTAATTTTGATGATTTGAAGTGGCAACAAATGAAAATCAAAAATTCCGTGTGTCACAAAATTAGAATATTGTGTAAGGGTTACATTTTGAAGACACCTGGTGCCACAAAGTAATCAGCTGATTATCTCAAAACACCTGCAAAGGGCTTTAAATGGTCTCTCAGTCCAGTTCTGAAGCCTACACAAACATGGGGAAGACTTCAGATTTGACAGCTGTCCAAAAGGCGACCATCGACACATTGCACAAGGAGGGAAAGACACAAAAGGTTATTGCTGAAGAGGCTGGCTGTTCTCAGAGCTCTGTGTCCAAACACATTAATAGAGAGGCAAAGGGAAGGAAAACTGTGGTCAGAAAAAGTGTACAAGCGATAGGGATCACCGCGCCTAGTCAAGATTGTGAAAAAACCCATTCAAAAATGTGGAGATTCACAAGAGTGGACAGCTGCTGGAGTCAGTGCTTCAAGATCCACCACCAAGAGACGCTTGAAAGACATGGGTTTCAACTGCCGCATACCTCGTGTCAAGCCACTGTTGACCAAGAAACAGCGCGAAAAGCGTCTCACCTGGTGAGTCCAAAGTCATGTTTTCTGACGAAAGCAAATTTTGCATTTCCTTTGGAAATCGAGGTCCCAGAGTCTGGAGGAAGACAGGAGAGGCACAGGATCCACGTTGCCTGAAGTCTAGTGTAAAGTTTCCACCATCAGTGATGGTTTGGGGTGCCATGTCATCTGCTGGTGTCGGTCCACTCTGTTTCCTGAGATCCAGGGTCAACGCAGCCGTCTACCAGCAAGTTTTAGAGCACTTCATGCTTCCTGCTGCTGACCTGCTCTATGGAGATGGAGATTTCAGGTTCCAACAGGACTTGGCGCCTGCACACAGCGCAAAATCTACCCGTGCCTGGTTTACGGACCATGGTATTTCTGTTCTAAATTGGCCAGCCAACTCCCTGACCTTAGCCCCATAGAAAATCTGTGGGGTATTGTGAAAAGGAAGATGCAGAATGCCAGACCCAAAACGCAGAAGAGTTGAAGGCCACTATCAGAGCAACCTGGGCTCTCATAACACCTGAGCAGTGCCAGAAACTCATCGACTCCATGCCACGCCGCATTAATGCAGTAATTGAGGCAAAAGGAGCTCCAACCAAGTATTGAGTATTGTACATGCTCATATTTTTCATTTTCTTACTTTTCAGTTGGCCAACATTTCTAAAAACTCCCTTTTTTGTATTAGCCTTAAGTAATATTCTAATTTTGTGACACACGGAATTTTGGATTTTCATTTGTTGCCACTTCAAATCATCAAAATTAAATGAAATAAACATTTGAATGCATCAGTCTGTGTGCAATGAATAAATATAATGTACAAGTTACACCTTTTGAATGCAATTACTGAAATAAATCAAGTTATTCAAAATATTCTAATTTACTGGCTTTTACCTGTACTATACTATGACTTTTTTCGACGTACTATACTATGACTGTTTTCGATATACTATAGTATGACTGTTTTTGACATACTATACTATGACTTTTTTTGACATACTATACTATGACTGTTTTCGACATACTATAGTATGACTTTTTTCGACATACTATACTGTCTTTTTCATGACTTTATTCGACTTACTATACTATAATTTTTTCTTACATAGGTTAACATTTTTTGTGATTTTATTAATTTTGTAAACATTTTCTAAAAAGGGGAATTAGCTCAAATGGTAGAGCGCTTGCTTTGCATGCGAGAGGTAGCGGGATCAATGCCCGCATTCTCCAGAGTACTTTATAGTCTCATTGTTGCTTTACAGCAAAAACTGTAAATTTTGACTTTTTTCGATGTACTATACTATTATTTTTTTTGACATACTATACTGCGACTTTTTTCGACATACTATACTATGACTTTTTTCGATATACTATAGTATAACTTTTTTCGACGTACTATACTATGACTGTTTTCGACGTACTATACTGTGACTTTTTTCAACATACTGTACTGTGACTTTTTCAACATACTATACTGTGACTTTTTCAACATACTATAGTATGACTTTTTCAACATACTATACTATGACTGTTTTCGACGTACTATACTATGACTTTTTTCGACGTAATATACTATGACTGTTTTCGATATACTATACTATGACTGTTTTCGACATACTATAGTATGACTTTTTTCGACATACTATACTGTCTTTTTCATGACTTTATTCGACTTACTATACTATAATTTTTTCTTACATAGGTTAACATTTTTGTGATTTTTAAATTTTGGATACATGTTCTAAACAGGGGAATTAGCTCAAATGGTAGAGCGCTTGCTTAGCATGCGAGAGGTAGCGGGATCAATGCCCGCATTCTCCAGAGGACTTTAGAGTCTCATTTTTGCTTTACAGCAAAAACTACAAATTTGGACTTTTTTCGATGTACTATACTATTATTTTTTTTGACATACTATACTATGACTTTTTTCGACATACTATACTATGACTTTTTTCGATATACTATACTATGGCTGTTTTCGACATACTATAGTATGACTTTTTTAGACGTACTATACTATGACTTTTTTCGATATACTATACTATGACTTTTTTCGACGTACTATACTATGACTGTTTTCAACATACTATAGTATGACTTTTTTCGACATACTATAGTATGACTTTTTTCGACATACTATACTATGGCTGTTTTCGACATACTATACTATAACCTTTTTCGACTTACTATACTATGTCTTTCTATAGGTTTTCATTTTTTTGTGATTTTTTAAATTTTGGATACATGTTCTAAACAGGGGAATTAGCTCAAATGGTAGAGCGCTTGCTTAGCATGCGAGAGGTAGCGTGATCAATGCCCGCATTCTCCAGAGGACTTCATAGTCTCATTGTTGCTTTACAGCAAGAACTATAAATTTGGACTTTTTTCGATGTACTATACTATTATTTTTTTTGACATACTATACTGCGACTTTTTTCAAAATACTGTACTGTGACTTTTTCCGACGTACTATACTATAACTTTTACAGACATAGGTTTTCATTTTTTTGTGATTTTTTTTACATTAGGTACACGTTCAAAACAGGGGAATTAGCTCAAATGGTAGAGCGCTTGCTTAGCATGCGAGAGGTAGCGGGATCAATGCCCGCATTCTCCAGAGGACTTTAGATTCTCATTGTTGCTTTACAGCAAAAACTATAAATTTGGCCTTTTTTCGATGTACTATACTATGACTTTTTTCAACATACTATACTATGACTTTTTTCGACGTATTATACTAAGACTTTATCGACATACTATACTATGACTGTTTTCGACATACTATAGTATGACTTTTTTCGACATACTATAGTATGACTTTTTTCGACATACTATAGTATAACTTTTTTTGACATACTATAGTATGACTTTTTTTGAAATACTATAGTATGACTTTTTTCGACATACTAAACTATGACTTTTTTCGACATACTGTACTATAACCTTTTTCGACTTACTATACTATGTCTTTCTATAGGTTTTCAGTTTTTTGTGATTTTTTAAATTTTGGATACATGTTCTAAACAGGGGAATTAGCTCAAATGGTAGAGCGCTTGCTTAGCATGCGAGAGGTAGCGGGATCAATGCCCGCATTCTCCACAGGACTTTAGATTCTCATTGTTGCTTTACAGCAAAAACTATAAATTTGGCCTTTTTTCGATGTACTATACTATGACTTTTTTCGACGTATTATACTAAGACTTTATCGACATACTATAGTATGACTTTTTTCGACATACTATACTATAATTTTTTCATACATAGGCTTTCATTTTTTGTGATTTTTTAAATTTTGGATACATGTTCTACACAGGGGAATTAGCTCAAATGGTAGAGCGCTTGCTTAGCATGCGAGAGGTAGCGGGATCAATGCCCGCATTCTCCAGAGGCCTTTAGAGTCTCATTGTTGCTTTACAGCAAGAACTATAAATTTGGACTGTTTTCGACATACTATACTATGACTTTTTTCGACGTACTATACTATGACTGTTTTCGATATACTATAGTATGACTGTTTTTGACATACTATACTATGACTTTTTTTGACATACTATACTATGACTGTTTTCGACATACTATAGTATGACTTTTTTCGACATACTATACTGTCTTTTTCATGACTTTATTCGACTTACTATACTATAATTTTTTCTTACATAGGTTAACATTTTTTGTGATTTTATTAATTTTGGATACATGTTCTAAAAAAGGGAATTAGCTCAAATGGTAGAGCGCTTGCTTAGCATGCGAGAGGTAGCGGGATCAATGCCCGCATTCTCCAGAGTACTTTATAGTCTCATTGTTGCTTTACAGCAAAAACTGTAAATTTGGACTTTTTCGATGTACTATACTATTATTTTTTTGACATACTATACTGCGACTTTTTTCGACATACTATACTATGACTTTTTTCGATATACTATAGTATAACTTTTTTCGACGTACTATACTATGACTGTTTTCGACGTACTATACTGTGACTTTTTTCAACATACTGTACTGTGACTTTTTTCAACATACTGTACTGTGACTTTTTCAACATACTATACTGTCTTTTTTCAACATACTATAGTATGACTTTTTCAACATACTATACTATGACTGTTTTCGACATACTATAGTATGACTTTTTCAACATACTATACTATGACTGTTTTCGACATACTATATTATGACTGTTTTCAACATACTATAGTATAACTTTTTTTGACATACTATAGTATAACTTTTTTTGACATACTATAGTATGGCTGTTTTCGACATACTATACTATGGCTGTTTTCGACATACTATACTATAACCTTTTTCGACTTACTATACTATGTCTTTCTATAGGTTTTCATTTTTTGTGATTTTTGAAATTTTGTAAACATGTTCTAAACAGGGGAATTAGCTCAAATGGTAGAGCGCTTGCTTAGCATGCGAGAGGTAGCGGGATCAATGCCCGCATTCTCCAGAGGACTTTATAGTCTCATTGTTGCTTTACAGCAAAAACTATAAATTTGGACTGTTTTCGACATACTATACTATGACTTTTTTAGACGTACTATACTATGACTGTTTTCGATATACTATAGTATGACTGTTTTTGACATACTATACTATGACTTTTTTTGACATACTATACTGCGACTTTTTTCGACATACTATAGTATGACTTTTTTCGACATACTATACTATGACTTTTTTCGACGTACTATACTATGACTGTTTTCGATATACGATAGTATGACTGTTTTTGACATACTATACTATGACTTTTTTTGACATACTATACTGCGACTTTTTTCGACATACTATAGTATGACTTTTTTCGACATACTATACTATGACTGTTTTCGACGTACTATACTATGACTGTTTTCGACGTACTATACTATGACTGTTTTCGACGTACTATACTATGACTGTTTTCGATATACTATACTATGACTGTTTTCGACATACTATAGTATGACTTTTTTCGACATACTATACTGTCTTTTTCATGACTTTATTCGACTTACTATACTATAATTTTTTCTTACATAGGTTAACATTTTTTGTGATTTTATTAATTTTGGATATATGTTCTAAACAGGGGAATTAGCTCAAATGGTAGAGCGCTTGCTTAGCATGCGAGAGGTAGCGGGATCAATGCCCGCATTCTCCAGAGTACTTTATAGTCTCATTGTTGCTTTACAGCAAAAACTGTAAATTTGGACTTTTTTCGATGTACTATACTATTATTTTTGACATACTATACTGCGACTTTTTCGACATACTATACTATGACTTTTTCGATATACTATAGTATAACTTTTTCGATACTATACTATGACTGTTTTCGACGTACTATACTGTGACTTTTTTCAACATACTGTACTGTGACTTTTTTCAACATACTGTACTGTGACTTTTTCAACATACTATACTGTCTTTTTTCAACATACTATAGTATGACTTTTTCAACATACTATACTATGACTGTTTTCGACATACTATAGTATGACTTTTTCAACATACTATACTATGACTGTTTTCGACATACTATAGTATGACTGTTTTCAACATACTATAGTATGACTTTTTTTGACATACTATAGTATAACTTTTTTTGACATACTATAGTATGACTTTTTTGACATACTATAGTATGGCTGTTTTCGACATACTATACTATGGCTGTTTTCGACATACTATACTATAACCTTTCTCGACTTACTATACTATGTCTTTCAATAGGTTTTCATTTTTTGTGATTTTTGAAATTTTGGATACATGTTCTAAACAGGGGAATTAGCTCAAATGGTAGAGCGCTTGCTTAGCATGCGAGAGGTAGCGGGATCAATGCCCGCATTCTCCAGAGGACTTTAGAGTCTCATTGATGCTTTACAGCAAAAACTATAAATTTGGACTTTTTTCGATGTACTATACTATGACTTTTTTCGACGTATTATACTAACACTTTATCGACATACTATACTATGACTGTTTTTGACATATTATACTATGACTGTTTTCGACATACTATAGTATGACTTTTTTCAACATACTATACTATGTCTTTTTCATGACTTTATTCGACTTACTATACTATAATACTTTCTTACATAGGTTAACATTTTTTGTGATTTTATTAATTTTGGATACACGTTCTAAACAGGGGAATTAGCTCAAATGGTAGAGCGCTTGCTTAGCATGCGAGAGGTAGCGGGATCAATGCCCGCATTCTCCAGAGTACTTTATAGTCTCATTGTTGCTTTACAGCAAAAACTGTAAATTTGGACTTTTTTCGATGTACTATACTATTATTTTTTTTGACATACTATACTGCGACTTTTTTCGACATACTATACTATGACTTTTTTCGATATACTATAGTATAACTTTTTTCGACGTACTATACTATGACTGTTTTCGACGTACTATACTGTGACTTTTTTCAACATACTGTACTGTGACTTTTTTCAACATACTGTACTGTGACTTTTTCAACATACTATACTGTCTTTTTTCAACATACTATAGTATGACTTTTTCAACATACTATACTATGACTGTTTTCGACATACTATAGTATGACTTTTTCAACATACTATACTATGACTGTTTTCGACATACTATATTATGACTGTTTTCAACATACTATAGTATAACTTTTTTTGACATACTATAGTATAACTTTTTTTGACATACTATAGTATGGCTGTTTTCGACATACTATACTATAACCTTTTTCGACTTACTATACTATGTCTTTCTATAGGTTTTCATTTTTTGTGATTTTTGAAATTTTGGATACATGTTCTAAACAGGGGAATTAGCTCAAATGGTAGAGCGCTTGCTTAGCATGCGAGAGGTAGCGGGATCAATGCCCGCATTCTCCAGAGGACTTTAGAGTCTCATTGATGCTTTACAGCAATAACTATAAATTTGGACTTTTTTCGATGTACTATACTATGACTTTTTTCGACGTATTATACTAACACTTTATCGACATACTATACTATGACTGTTTTTGACATACTATACTATGACTGTTTTCGACGTACTATAGTATGACTTTTTTCAACATACTATACTATGTCTTTTTCATGACTTTATTCGACTTACTATACTATAATTTTTTCTTACATAGGTTAAAATTTTTTGTGATTTTATTAATTTTGGATACATGTTCTAAACAGGGGAATTAGCTCAAATGGTAGAGTGCTTTCTTAGCATGCGAGAGGTAGCGGGATCAATGCCCGCATTCTCCAGAGGACTTCATAGTCTCATTGTTGCTTTACAGCAAAAACTATAAATTTGGACTTTTTTCGACATACTGTACTATGACTTTTTTAGACGTACTATACTATGACTGTTTTCGATATACTATAGTATGACTGTTTTTGACATACTATACTATGACTTTTTTTGACATACTATACTGCGACTTTTTTCGACATACTATAGTATGACTTTTTTCGACATACTATACTATGACTTTTTTCGACGTACTATACTATGACTGTTTTCGATATACTATAGTATGACTGTTTTTGACATACTATATTATGACTTTTTTTGACATACTATACTGCGACTTTTTTCGACATACTATAGTATGACTTTTTTCGACATACTATACTATGACTGTTTTCGACGTACTATACTATGACTGTTTTCGACGTACTATACTATGACTGTTTTCGACGTACTATACTATGACTTTTTTCGACGTAATATACTATGACTGTTTTCGATATACTATACTATGACTGTTTTCGACATACTATAGTATGACTTTTTTCGACATACTATACTGTCTTTTTCATGACTTTATTCGACTTACTATACTATAATTTTTTCTTACATAGGTTAACATTTTTTGTGATTTTATTAATTTTGTAAACATTTTCTAAAAAGGGGAATTAGCTCAAATGGTAGAGCGCTTGCTTAGCATGCGAGAGGTAGCGGGATCAATGCCCGCATTCTCCAGAGTACTTTATAGTCTCATTGTTGCTTTACAGCAAAAACTGTAAATTTGGACTTTTTTCGATGTACTATACTATTATTTTTTTTGACATACTATACTGCGACTTTTTTCGACATACTATACTATGACTTTTTCGATATACTATAGTATAACTTTTTTCGACGTACTATACTATGACTGTTTTCGACGTACTATACTGTGACTTTTTTCAACATACTGTACTGTGACTTTTTTCAACATACTGTACTGTGACTTTTTCAACATACTATACTGTCTTTTTTCGACATACTATAGTATGACTTTTTCAACATACTATACTATGACTGTTTTCGACATACTATAGTATGACTGTTTTCAACATACTATAGTATGACTTTTTTTGACATATCATAGTATAACTTTTTTTGACATACTATAGTATGACTTTTTTTGACATACTATAGTATGGCTGTTTTCGACATACTATACTATGGCTGTTTTCGACATACTATACTATAACCTTTCTCGACTTACTATACTATGTCTTTCAATAGGTTTTCATTTTTTGTGATTTTTGAAATTTTGGATACATGTTCTAAACAGGGGAATTAGCTCAAATGGTAGAGCGCTTGCTTAGCATGCGAGAGGTAGCGGGATCAATGCCTGCATTCTCCAGAGGACTTTAGAGTCTCATTGATGCTTTACAGCAAAAACTATAAATTTGGACTTTTTTCGATGTACTATACTATGACTTTTTTCGACGTATTATACTAACACTTTATCGACATACTATACTATGACTGTTTTTGACATATTATACTATGACTGTTTTCGACGTACTATAGTATGACTTTTTTCAACATACTATACTATGTCTTTTTCATGACTTTATTCGACTTACTATACTATAATTTTTTCTTACATAGGTTAACATTTTTTGTGATTTTATTAATTTTGGATACATGTTCTAAACAGGGGAATTAGCTCAAATGGTAGAGCGCTTGCTTAGCATGCGAGAGGTAGCGGGATCAATGCCCGCATTCTCCAGAGGACTTTATAGTCTCATTGTTGCTTTACAGCAAAAACTGTAAATTTGGACTTTTTTCGATGTACTATACTATTATTTTTTTTGACATACTATACTCCGACTTTTTTCGACATACTATACTATGACTTTTTTCGATATACTATAGTATAACTTTTTTCGACGTACTATACTATGACTGTTTTCGACGTACTATACTGTGACTTTTTTCAACATACTGTACTGTGACTTTTTCAACATACTATAGTATGACTTTTTTCGACATACTATAGTATGACTTTTTTCAACATACTATAGTATGACTTTTTTCAACATACTATAGTATGACTTTTTTCGACATACTATAGTATAACTTTTTTCGACATACTATAGTATGACTTTTTTTGACATACTATAGTATGGCTGTTTTCGACGTACTATACTATGACTGTTTTCGACATACTATACTATAACCTTTTTCGACTTACTATACTATGTCTTTCTATAGGTTTTCATTTTTTGTGATTTTTTAAATTTTGGATACATGTTCTAAACAGGGGAATTAGCTCAAATGGTAGAGCGCTTGCTTAGCATGCGAGAGGTAGCGGGATCAATGCCCGCATTCTCCAGAGGACTTTATAGTCTCATTGTTGCTTTACAGCAAAAACTATAAATTTGGACTGTTTTCGACATACTGTACTATGACTTTTTTAGACGTACTATACTATGACTGTTTTCGATATACTATACTATGACTGTTTTCGACGTACTATACTATGACTGTTTTCGACGTACTATACTATGACTTTTTTCGACGTAATATACTATGACTGTTCTCGATATACTATACTATGACTGTTTTTGACATACTATACTATGACTTTTTTTGACATACTATACTGCGACTTTTTTCGACATACTATAGTATGACTTTTTTCGACATACTATACTATGACTGTTTTCGATATACTATAGTATGACTGTTTTTGACATACTATACTATGACTTTTTTTGACATACTATACTGCGACTTTTTTCGACATACTATAGTATGACTTTTTTCGACATACTATACTATGACTGTTTTCGACGTACTATACTATGACTGTTTTCGACGTACTATACTATGACTGTTTTCGACGTACTATACTATGACTTTTTTCGACGTAATATACTATGACTGTTTTCGATATACTATAGTATGACTTTTTTCGACATACTATACTGTCTTTTTCATGACTATTCGACATACTATACTATAATTTTTTCTTACATAGGTTAACATTTTTTGTGATTTTATTAATTTTGGATACATGTTCTAAACAGGGGAATTAGCTCAAATGGTAGAGCGCTTGCTTAGCATAGAGGTAGCGGATCGATGCCCGCATTCTCCAGAGTACTTTATAGTCTCGTTGTTGCTTTACAGCAAAAACTGTAAATTTGGACTTTTTTCGATGTACTATACTATTATTTTTTTTGACATACTATACTGCGACTTTTTTCGACATACTATACTATGACTTTTTTCGATATACTATAGTATAACTTTTTTTGACGTACTATACTATGACTGTTTTCGACGTACTGTACTGTGACTTTTTTCAACATACTGTACTGTGACTTTTTTCAACATACTGTACTGTGACTTTTTCAACATACTATACTGTCTTTTTTCAACATACTATAGTATGACTTTTTCAACATACTATACTATGACTGTTTTCGACATACTATAGTATGACTTTTTCAACATACTATACTATGACTGTTTTCGACATACTATAGTATGACTGTTTTCAACATACTATAGTATGACTTTTTTTGACATACTATAGTATAACTTTTTTTGACATACTATAGTATGGCTGTTTTCGACATACTATACTATGGCTGTTTTCGACATACTATACTATAACCTTTTTCGACTTACTATACTATGTCTTTCTATAGGTTTTCATTTTTTGTGATTTTTGAAATTTTGGATACATGTTCTAAAAAAGGGAATTAGCTCAAATGCTAGAGCGCTTGCTTAGCATGCGAGAGGTAGTGGGATCAATGCCCGCATTCTCCAGAGGACTTTATAGTCTCATTGATGCTTTACAGCAAAAACTATAAATTTGGACTTTTTTCGATGTACTATACTATGACTTTTTTCCACGTATTATACTAACACTTTATCGACATACTATACTATGACTGTTTTTGACATATTATACTATGACTGTTTTCGACGTACTATAGTATGACTTTTTTCAACATACTATACTATGTCTTTTTCATGACTTTATTCGACTTACTATACTATAATTCTTTCTTACATAGGTTAACATTTTTTGTGATTTTATTAATTTTGGATACATGTTCTAAACAGGGGAATTAGCTCAAATGGTAGAGCGCTTGCTTAGCATGCGAGAGGTAGCGGGATCAATGCCCGCATTCTCCAGAGGACTTTATAGTCTCATTGTTGCTTTACAGCAAAAACTGTAAATTTGGACTTTTTTCGATGTACTATACTATTATTTTTTTTGACATACTATACTCCGACTTTTTTCGACATACTATACTATGACTTTTTTCGATATACTATAGTATAACTTTTTTCGACGTACTATACTATGACTGTTTTCGACGTACTATACTGTGACTTTTTTCAACATACTGTACTGTGACTTTTTTCAACATACTGTACTGTCTTTTTTCAACATACTATAGTATGACTTTTTCCGACATACTATAGTATGACTTTTTTCGACATACTATAGTATGACTTTTTTCAACATACTATAGTATGACTTTTTTTGACATACTATAGTATGACTTTTTTTTACATACTATAGTATGACTTTTTTTGACATACTATACTATGGCTGTTTTCGACATACTATACTATAACCTTTTTCGACTTACTATACTATGTCTTTCTATAGGTTTTCATTTTTTGTGATTTTTTAAATTTTGGATACATGTTCTAAACAGGGGAATTAGCTCAAATGGTAGAGCGCTTGCTTAGCATGCGAGAGGTAGCGGGATCAATGCCCGCATTCTCCAGAGGACTTTATAGTCTCATTGTTGCTTTACAGCAAAAACTGTAAATTTGGACTTTTTTCGATGTACTATACTATGACTTTTTTCGACGTACTATACTGTGACTTTTTTCAACATACTGTACTGTGACTTTTTCAACATACTATACTGTCTTTTTTCAACATACTATAGTATGACTTTTTCAACATACTATAGTATGACTTTTTCAACATACTATACTATGACTGTTTTCGACATACTATATTATGACTTTTTTTGACATACTATAGTATAACTTTTTTTGACATACTATAGTATGGCTGTTTTCGACATACTATACTATGGCTGTTTTCGACATACTATACTATGACTGTTTTCGACATACTATAGTATGACTTTTTTTGACATACTATAGTATGGCTGTTTTCGACATACTATACTATGGCTGTTTTCGACATACTATACTATAACCTTTTTCGACTTACTATACTATGTCTTTCTATAGGTTTTCATTTTTTGTGATTTTTTAAATTTTGGATACATGTTCTAAACAGGGAATTAGC
Source organism: Percina caprodes (assembly GCA_013375575.1). Taxonomy (NCBI): domain Eukaryota; kingdom Metazoa; phylum Chordata; class Actinopteri; order Perciformes; family Percidae; genus Percina; species Percina caprodes. The sequence continues at coordinate 1,105,002 of JABXJD010000154.1, read as the reverse complement.
TCAAATGGTAGAGCGCTTGCTTAGCATGTGAGAGGTAGCGGGATCAATGCCCGCATTCTCCAGAGGACTTTATAGTCTCATTGTTGCTTTACAGCAAAACTATAAATTTGGACTTTTTCGATGTACTATACTATGACTTTTTCGACGTATTATACTATGACTTTTTCGACATACTATACTATGACTTTTTGACATACTATACTATGACTTTTTCGACATACTATAGTATGACTTTTTTCAACATACTATACTATGTCTTTTTCATGACTTTATTCGACTTACTATACTATAATTTTTTCTTACATAGGTTAACATTTTTTGTGATTTTATTAATTTTGGATACATGTTCTAAACAGGGGAATTAGCTCAAATGGTAGAGCGCTTGCTTAGCATGCGAGAGGTAGCGGGATCAATGCCCGCATTCTCCAGAGGACTTTATAGTCTCGTTGTTGCTTTACAGCAAAAACTGTAAATTTGGACTTTTTTCGATGTACTATACTATTATTTTTTTTGACGTTCTATACTGTCTTTTTTCAACATACTATAGTATGACTTTTTTCGACGTACTATACTATGACTGTTTTCGACATACTATACTATGACTTTTTTCGACATACTATACTATGACTTTTTAATTAACATTTTTAATGTACAATAAAACAGTCTACCAACAAAACAATTTTATTCCACCAGTCGGTAATTATTGTGACAGTTTCCATAGCATTCAGTGATCGTAGACAGAGGAAATGGATCTCTTACACCAAACCCTGCAGTTACATGTTTTAATAAAACATATCTCCGGCAGTCCCAATATTATATACTAATAGCTTATCCTGAGAAATAGGAATTTGACAAAGAAAACAAATGAAATATCATCCTTTTGAGCAGTTTCCTCAATGCAAAGATTATCTTGAAAGTTTCCTAAAAATATATATATATATATACAGAAATATACATATCTCCAGCAGTGGAAGACTCAGTGTAAGATGGCGATTTGGGCTTAATAATGTCTTTGTAGAGCCGTTTGAACGGAGCATTAATTATTCATCCGTTCAGAATAGTGCTGACTACTGTGAAAAAGATCCGATACCAACACTGGAACATCGATACCGATCTTATCGATAAACGATATTATATACTAATAGGTTATCCTGAGAAATAGGAACTTGACAAAGAAAACAAATGAAATATCTTAAGGTTAACTTATCGTCCTGTTGAGCAGTTTCCTCAATGCAAAGATTATCTTGAAAGTTTCCCAAACAATTAATCTTTGAACATCAAGTTAAGAAAAACAACAGAAATTCTTTGTGAGGATTTGTTCATCTATAAAGTTTCCAGGAAATAACTTTGAATTTCTTAATAATTGCAAGTAAACTGTAAAGGGTTCAATTAGTGCACTTTCATTTTATTACTAGTGTAAATTAGAGAACTGGTAGTCAAGCACACATTCAACAATTCACAACCATGTCTCCTACAGAGAACCCCCGTTTATTATCTCGTGTGAATAAGAAAAGTTTTTTAACACAAAACATTTCCATATTCTGTACAAACAGGTTCATTGTTGCATACAAGTTGTTTTCTGTGCTGTATGACTGATGGATGTTTGCTGCTGTAACACCAAATGTTCCCATTTCTTTTGGGATCAATCAATATCTATCTATCTATCTATCTATCTATCTATCTATCTATCTATCTATCTATCTATCTATCTATCTATCTATCCATCCATCCATCCATCCATCTATCCATCATCCATCCATCCATCCATCTATCTATCTATCTATCCATCCATCCATCCATCCATCCATCCATTTATCCATCTATCCATCCATCCATCCATCCATCCATCCATCCATCATCCATCCATCCATCTATCTATCCATCTATCTATCCATCATCCATCTATCTATCCATCCATCCATCCATCCATCCATCCATCATCCATCCATCTATCTATCTATCCATCATCCATCTATCTATCTATCCATCCATCCATCCATCCATCCATCTATCTATCTATCCATCTATCTATCCATCATCCATCTATCTATCCATCCATCCATCCATCCATCCATCCATCCATCCATCCATTTATCTATCTATCCATCTATCTATCCATCCATCCATCCATCCATCCATCCATCCATCCATCATGTTGTGTTCCCTTTCTCCAGTACGAGACACCTTTCTATCACACATCTCTCTACGCATCATGTCTCTGATGTCTTTCTGTCTGTAAACCTCAAAGACTGTTTGTCATCTCTCCTCCTCTAGTTTGAAGCGAGCCGAAGGCTTAAAAAAAGGTGCAGTCCACTGTTTTCCCCCGTCTCACAAGCAAGTCAAGCAGGAAAAGTCCAGAGCAGCTGCAGGTTACTTGAACGCATCGTTCATCAGGTTATTCCCAACGACCGGAGCGCCGACGGGAGGCAGAGAGAAAACCCTCAACTCCTCCAGAGGGATCCTTTTCTTTTTCTTTTCTTTTAGCTTTCCCAGAAAGCTTTGAGAGTCCTGCGTCCTCTACTGCAGACCAGGGTGTCAAACACCAGGGGGCGACGTTGGCAAACTATCAGCTGGAGCTGCAACACATACACACAAGACACAATGATGAATTCAGTCAAAGGAACAAAATGTAGGAAGGTAAGTATGTATGTAGATATCAAAGTATACTATACTATGACTTTTTGCTCTTAAAAAGTCAGAGTATAATATGTTAAAAAAGTCATAGTATAGTATTAAATAAAAAGTCACAAAAAGTCATAGTATAGTAAGTTGGAAAAGTCTGGTGAAAGTATATTATATCAACAAAAGAGTCATATTGTATGTCAAGAAGTCCCAGTGTATGTTAAAAAACAATCACAAAAAGTCATAGTACGTCCGTTGAAAAAGTCAGCATTGTATGTCGAAAAAAATCATAAAAAAGTCAGTATAATATAATTAAAAAAGTCAACTAACTAAAACAAACTCCAACAGATTGTAGAGTATGCGTTAACAACTACAGTGATCAAAATAAAATATCTATAAATACTATAAATAGCCACTTTATGACTTTTTTTTATCAAAGTATGTGACTTTTAGCTCAAAGTCATAGTATATTATGTCAACAAAAGAGTCATATTGTATGTCAAGAAGTCCCGGTGTATGTAAAAAAACAATCACAAAAATATCGTAGCATCGTCATAGTATTGTATGTTGAAATAAGTCACAAAAAAACATATTGTATGTCAAAAAGTTATTGTATAGTATATAAAAAAACACAAAAAGTCATAGTATGTCCGTTGAAAAAGTCAACTAACTAAAACAAACTCCAACAGATTGTAGAGTATCCGTTAACAACTACAGTGATCAAAATAAAATATCTATAAATAACATAAATAGCCACTTTATTACTTTTTTAAACATACTGTACTGTGACTTTTTGTGATTTTATTCAACACATTGACTTTTTGACATATTATAACAGGACTTTTTTGTTATTTTTTGACTGATTATAACAGGACTTTTTTGTTATTTTTTGACATATTATAACAGGACTTTTGTTATTTTTTGTCATATTATAACAGGACTTTTGTTATTTTTTGTCATATTATAACAGGACTTTTGTTATTTTTTGTCATATTATAACAGGACTTTTGTTATTTTTTGACATATTATAACAGGACTTTTGTTATTTTTTGACATATTATAACAGGACTTTTGTTATTTTTTGACATATTATAACAGGACTTTTGTTATTTTTTTGACATATTATAATGGGACTTTTGTTATTTTTTTGACATATTATAACAGGACTTTTGTTATTTTTTTGACATATTATAACATGACTTTTTTGTTATTTTTTGACATATTATAACAGGACTTTTGTTATTTTTTGACATATTATAACATGACTTTTGTTATTTTTTGACATATTATAACATGACTTTTTTGTTATTTTTTGACATATTATAACAGGACTTTTGTTATTTTTTGACATATTATAACAGGACTTTTTTGTTATTTTTTGACATATTATAACAGGACTTTTGTTATTTTTTGACATATTATAACAGGACTTTTGTTATTTTTTGACATATTATAACATGACTTTTGTTATTTTTTGACATATTATAACATGACTTTTTTTGTTATTTTTTGACATATTATAACAGGACTTTTGTTATTTTTTGACATATTATAACATGACTTTTTTGTTATTTTTTTGACGTACTATAACATGACTTTTTTGTTATTTTTTATCATATTATAACAGGACCTTTGTTATTTTTTGACGTACTATGCTATGACTTTTTCTTAACGTACTATACTGACTCTCTTAACTTTAGACATACTATGCTATGACATTTTTATCTCTAAATAAAATATCTATAAGTACTATAAGTACCTGTCAAGTCTCTGAAGCGTCTCTTGGCCTCCGCTCGCTCCTCAGAGTCAAAGTACCAGACAGTGATGGCGTACCTGGAACAGAAGCACAGTCAGTACTCGGAGTAGCTTGTGTAGTATTAATGAGTCAGTATTTCGTTTTTTACTGCACTTAAAATTCAGTTTCTGGATTTCCTGCTTTTACAAATACATACTCAAGCTTTGAGTAATGAAAAAATACCGCTGCATAACTAACTAACGACTATACATTTGATTTATTATTTTTTCCTGGATGAATGGATTAGTTTTGTCTCTAAAATGTCAGAAAATGGTGAAAAATGAGGATCAGTTTCCCAAAAAAAGCCCAAGATGATCATCAAAATATCTGTCTGTCTGTTATTTTTATTTTACAGTTTATATTCAGTTTACTGTCACAGAGTATTTATTTATTTTTTTTAATCTTTTATTTATTTATTTTTATTTTACAGTTTATATTCAGTTTACTGTCACAGAGTTTTATTTATTTTTTATCTTTTATTTATTTATTTTTTATTTTACAGTTAATACTCAGCTTACTGTCACAGAGTTTTATTTATTTTAATTGTATTTATTTTTATTTTACAGTTCATATTCAGTTTACTTT
>JABXJD010000154.1:1082500-1092500 GCA_013375575.1 Percina caprodes | reverse complement strand
TCTAGTGGACCAGAGTCTGGTAGGACCGGGCTAAAGGACCAGAGTCTGGTAGGACCGGGGTAGTGGACCAGAGTCTGGTAAGACCGGGCTAACGGACCAGAGTCTGGTAGGACCGGGCTAACGGACCAGAGTCTGGTAGGACCGGGCTAGCGGACCAGAGTCTGGTAGGACCGGGCTAACGGACCAGAGTCAGGTAGGACCCGGCAAGCGGACCAGAGTCTGGTAGGACCGGGCTAGTAGACCAGAGTCTGGTAGGACCGGGCTAGTGGACCAGAGTCTGGTAGGACCGGGCTAACGGACCAGAGTCAGGTAGGACCCGGCAAGCGGACCAGAGTCTGGTAGGACCGGCTAGTGGCCCAGAGTCTGGTAGGACCCGGCTAGTGGACCAGAGTCTGGTGGGACCGGGCTAGTGGACCAGAGTCTGGTAGGACCGGGCTAGTGGACCAGAGTCTGGTAGGACCGGCTAACGGACCAGAGTCTGGTAGGACCGGGCTAAGCGGACCAGAGTCTGGTAGGACCTGGCTAGCGGACCAGAGTCTGGTAGGACCTGGCTAGCGGACCAGAGTCTGGTAGGACCGGGCTAGTGGACCCAGAGTCTGGTAGGACCCGGCTAGTGGACCAGAGTCTGGTAGGACTATGACTAGTGGCTCATCAATCATTACACACCACTAGTGGACCAGAGTCTGGTGGGACAAGCTAGTGGACAGAGTCTGGTAGGACCGGGCTAACGGACCAGAGTCTGGTAGGACCCGGCTTTTCGGGCCAGAGTCTGATAGGACCGGGCTGAGTGGCCCAGAGTCTGAGTCAGGACCCGGCAAGCGGACCGAGTCTGGTAGGACCGGGCCTAGTGGCCCAGAGTCTGGTAGGACCCGGCTAGTGGACCACAGTCTGGTAGGACCCGGCTAGTGGACCACAGTCACACACACACACACACACACACACACACACACAGTCTGGTAGGACTATGACTCAGCTGTAACACTCATCAATCATTACACACCACACATATAAAGGCACATTTAAGATAAGACATGTTTAGAAACAGTGCTTATTAAAAACAATAAAAGTTGCAAAAAGTCAAGTTAGACAAACTTTCTCTTAGAGCTCTTATTGTAGAGTCATGATGAATTACTTTTCTCTTCAGGGCTCTTATTGTGAAAGTCATGATAGACACTTACGACTTTCAACATTTCTCTTTATTATTCATTATTTTATTATTATTAAAGTCACTGACACCATCACTACCTCTAAATATTTACGAGCTCCATAAAATAACCCTTCACAATTACTAACAATCATCAACACACACACACACACACAGACACACACACACACACACACACACACACACACACACACACACACACACACACACAAAAGACCAGAGACGTAGATAACCCTCCATCAAACATACTGCCATTGCATTACATAATAATAATAATAATAATAATAATAATAATAATTTTAAATGTGTCATATTGAATGTTGCACTTTAGCATTTATGGTACGCAACCACAGCAAAAAACACCTCAGAAATGATCAAAGACACACACACACACACACACACACACACACACACACACACACACACACACACTACAAACTACAAAGAGACACAAAATGTGGAAATTGCATCTTTCTAAAATGGAAAAAAAGCTTCTTTCCACAAACAGAGGGAAAACAGTGCTTGGTGTGTGAAGTGTGAGGTAAGCCGTCAGGAGGGGGTGGGGGGACGGAGGAGGGGGGAGGTAAGCCGTCAGGAGGGTAGGCGATGGGACGATGACAAACCCCAGCGCTGATAAAGAGAGTCCGACCTGCTCCCAGGCAGTGAGTGGCGAGAGAGGGAAGAGAGAGGAAATCATGCAACGCGTGTTTACACGCCGCCGCTGGGGCACGTAGGCCAACATCATCATCATCATCATCATCATCATCAACATCATCATCATGGAACGGAGCTGCTGTGATGTGAGAGTACGTGGAGAGAAACAGACAGACAGGAGGAAATGATATGATGCACAGTGGAAAGAAAAGAATAAAAACAACAACGCTGCTCTCAATTCACCTTTATCTTATCTGCCTGGGAGGGGTGTGTGTGTGTGTGTGTGTGTAGTTGTTTGGCAGCTTTCCAACCAGCTGAAGCTTTAATGACAGAGCTACGTGTGGAGCGTGAGGCTGCAGTCTGGATTCAGTCGGGGGGGGGAATCCCGTGGATTTTCTCCATAAGAATACAGTCTGGGTGTGTGTGTGTGTGTGTGTGTGTGTATTCCTATTGTAACTGGGTTGACCTGCTTTCTGAAGAAGTTATATCTGATAACACACACACACACACACAAATACACAAACACACACACACGTGATAAGGGCTTATTACACACTACAGCACATGACAGGGCGGCTATGCTGGGAATGTGTGTGTGAAGTAACTTTACTGTAAATCAGCGCATGCCTGTGTGTGTGTGTGTGTGTGTGCGTGTGTGTGTTTGCAGGACTGAATAATTGAATAAGTGGCTGCATGCGTACGTGAGACTGTCCACCGCTACGTCCTCAGTGGTGGACGAAGGTCTCTGATCCTCAACTGCAGTAAAAGTAGAAAATAAAGTGAAAGAAGTAAAAGTGTGTATGTGGCAGTTTTCTTTCTAAATGATATTTTCCAGAAATAATATTCACATAACGGACAAAATAAAACATCTGCTGCAGCAGAGGACCTGACCGGTCCAGTACATTTCCTGGCCCGGTTTCTGAACCCTTGGCTCGGGGCCCAGAGAGGGTCGCTGGACTGCTGCCACGGGGGCCTATGATACACACAGACAGGAAACAGGAAACAACACGGGGGCCTACGTTACACACGGACAAAACAACACGGGGGCCTACGTTACACACGGACAGGAAACAACACGGGGGCCTACGTTACACACGGACAAAACAACACGGGGGCCTACGTTACACACGGACAGGAAACAACACGGGGGCCTACGTTACACACGGACAGGAAACAACACGGGGGCCTACGTTACACACGGACAAAACAACACGGGGGCCTACGTTACACACGGACAGGAAACAGGAAACAACACGGGGGCCTACGTTACACGGACAGGAAACAGGAAACAACACGGGGGCCTACGTTACACACGGACAGGAAAAGGAAACAACACGGGGCCTACGTTACACGGACAGGAAACAGGAAACAACACGGGGCCTACGTTACACGGACAGGAAACAGGAAACAACACGGGGGCCTACGTTACACACGGACAGGAAACAGGAAACAACACGGGGGCCTATGATACACACGGACAGGAAACAGGAAACAACACGGGGCCTAAGATCTACAGGACAAAACATTTTAAGTTGTTGTTATTGTACAGTATGTTAGATAGATAGATAGATAGATAGATAGATAGATAGATAGATATAGTTATTAATAAAATTACAAACAAATCTACATGAATAGTTTGGATATGAAAATACAAACATGATTGATTCCACACAACGCTCTTTGCCAAGTACAAATCTCTACTTTCATTAATTTTGGACAGGAAACAACACGGGGCCCAAACCAAACGGAAGTGTTTTTGAAACAGTATTGAGAGTAAAGTTGACATATTCCAGTCTGGATTATCATCAACATCCATTCCTTTAATTTTAGTCTCAATAATTCCTAATTTCTGCTTTCTAACTCAAACATTAGGATAATTTCTACAAACGAGGAAACAACACGACCATAAACTCCAAAAATAACTAAAACTAAAGTTAATAAGTTAGTGATATGTAGTGTTGGAAATGTCAGCCGTCCCTCTCTCTGTCCCTCCCTCCCTTCTCTCAGGAACCCCTCTCTCCTCCCTCGTTACACCCGGACTCTCTCCCTCCCCCTCTCCCTCCCTCTGTTTCACCCCACTCTCCTGTTTCTCCCCCTCTCTCCTGTCTCTCACCACCTCCTCCCTTCTCTCTAACCCCCTCTCTCCCTCCCTCTGTTTCTCCCCACCACTCTCTCTCCCCCTCTCCCTCCCTCTGTTTCTCCCCCCACTCTCTCTCCCTCCCCCCTCTCCCTCCCTCTGTTTCTCCCCTAACTCTCCCTCCCTCTGTTTCTCTCACCCTCCCCCTCTCTCCCTCCTTCCCTTCTCTCTAACCCCCTCTCTCCCTGTTTCTCCCCTAACTCTCTCTCCCTCTGTCTCTCTCTCCCTCCCTCTCTCCTCCCTCCCTTCTCTCCCTCCCTCTGTTTCTCCCCTAACTCTCTCACCCCCTCTCTCCCTCCCTCCCTCCCTTCTCTCCCTCCCTCTGTTTCTCCCCTAACTCTCTCACCCTCCCCCTCTCTCCCTCCTTCCCTTCTCTCTAACCCCCTCTCTCCCTGTTTCTCCCCTAACTCTCTCTCCCTCTGTCTCTCTCTCCCTCCCTTCTCTCTCACCCCCTCTCTCCCTCCCTCCCTCTGTTTCTCCCCTAACTCTCTCACCCTCCCCCTCTCTCCCTATTTACAGTTCTCTCTAATATATAGATAGATAGATAGATAGATAATAGATCTAGATCTGTCTCTCTCTCCTAATTCTCTTACACACTATCTACATGAATAGTTCTCTCCCTACTCTGTTTGATCCCCTAACTCTCTCACCCTACAAATCTCTACTTTCCCTTCTCTCTATTCCCCTCTCTCCCTTTTCTCCCTAACTCTCTCTCCCTGTCTCTCTCTAGTATTGAGAGTCACCCCTCTCTATTCCAGTCTGTGTTTCTCAACTAACTCTCTCACCCTCCCCTCTCTAATTCATAATTTCTGCTTTCTAACTCCTCTTAGGTATTTTCCTATAAATCTCTTTATCTGTCTCTCTTCAACCCTAACCCTCTCTCCTCCTTAAGTTCTGTTAACCCCCTCTCTCCCTGTTTCTCCCCTAACTCTCTCTCCCTCTGTCTCTCTCTCCCTCCCTTCTCTCTCACCCCCTCTCTCCCTCCCTCTGTTCTCTCCCTCCTCTCTTTCTCCCTCTGTCTCTCTCACCCTCCCCCTCTCTCCCTCCTTCCCTTCTCTCTAACCCCCTCTCTCCCTCCCTCCCTTCTCTCTCTCCTCTGTCTCTCCCTCCCTCCCTTCTCTCCCTCCCTCTGTTTCTCCCCTAACTCTCTCTCCCTCCCCCCTCTCTCACTCTGTCTCTCCCCCCCTCTCTCCCCATCTCTCTCTCTTATTATAAATCTAAATCTGGATTTTCAGACTTAAAACTTGAACCAGGTCCTCTGAGTGACATAAAAAAAATCACATTTAGCAGTAAAAGAAGGCGATAGAAAAGAAAACAAAGACACAAATATAATAAAAAAATAGATAAATGTATTATTTATTAATAAATAAAAATAAAGGGGGAACGTAAAGTAATTTCTTCTGGGAAAAAACTATAATAATTATATAATAATTATAAAATAATACATAAAATAATTTCTCTTTAAGTTTCCACCAGGTGACGTCTATGTTTCTTTAATTGAAAATACGTTTTAATAACGTAAATCCTCTCTTGTGAAAATGTGATGAATATCTTGTTATAACAATACAATTTTCACATTTTTGGGATTTATTTCTAATTTTTGAGGCTTGGCAGCAATGTGCTTTCATTAATATTTAAGGTTTTTTAATATTAATCTGGATTTCCAGACTTAAAACTTAAATCAGGGCAAGTTATATAAAAAATAATACAACCATAAAAGAAAGCAATAAAAAAATAAGGATTAAAAAAAAATTTATATGCAAAATATAGATAAATATATATTTTATAAATATGAATTATGAGAAGTATTTTCTCATTATATCTCCACCCAGCCGAGCCTTTCATATCTAGTTAAAACGTGATAAATATCTTGTTATAACAAAATAATTACCAGATTTATTTTTTTAAATCTTTGTATTTTTCAGGCTTGGCAGCAATGTGCTTCTGTAATTATTGAAGGTTTTAATATAAATTTTAAAAAGATAATACATCCATGAAAGAAAGCAATAGAAAGAAATATAAATATTTATTTTGGAAATATTTTAATATATAAACACACATATAGAGTACATACACACGTATATACACATATAAACACATATATATTTATATATATATACACACACATATAGAGTACATACACACGTATATACACATATAAACACATATATATATATATATATACATACATACAGTATATATACATACATACAGTATATACACATATATATATATATATATATATATATATATATGCATACAGTATATATATATATATATATATATATATATATATATATGTATATATATATATATATATATATATATGCATACAGTATATATACATATATATGCATACAGTATATATATATATATATATATATATATATATATATATATATATATATATATATATATATATATATATATATATATGTCACGTATCAGCAATATGCTTCTGTAAATATTGAAGGTGTTTTATATAAATCTATTATTAATCTTAATTTTCAGGCTTCAACTTGAACCAGGTCTTACCTTGGACCTCTCCCGGATCTTCTTGCTCCCGAGCCGGCTCGCGCACACGATCATCATCTTGTCGATGAGGTTGAGCAGGAAGCTGACCGCTTCGCAGCCGCGCTCCGCGCCGCTCACCCAGGCGATCTTATCCCCGCGGATGCTCCTCCGGTGGACGCCCGGCACGGAGCCCGCTAGCTGGCCGTCTTGCAGCGCCCCGCTCCGGTGGATCTCCTTCACCTGGTCCAACACGGCGGCCCCGGCCAACTCCCCCAGCACGCCGTCCACATAGCAGAACCCGTGGGCCAGCAGCGAAGGGACGACCCGCTCCAACGCCAAGCGCTCCACATCCGCGTCCGATACGTGCTCGATGAACGGCATTCTAACGGCTGCAACGGCTGTAACGGCTCTAACGGCTGTAACGGCTTTAACGGCTGCAACGGCTGTAACGGCTGCGGCAATTTTGAATTAAAATGCTGACTCAATGCAGAAACTGTCAAAGTTTCTTCCAGGGCTAATAACTCGTGGTGTTGAATGACTAGAAGTACAAGTAGATAAAGTACTTTCTTTGTGACTTTGAATCGGAGTATTTGTGGTATTTGGCAGCTGAAAGTCAACAGTTAGACAGAAGATGAAGTATTTCGCTACCTGCGTCCTCCGGACTGATCCGCCTCGCTTACCATCACCGAGCTCTTAAGGACGCAGCAACACTGTCGAGTCAGCACGTACGCAAATAACCTACTTCCGGTTATCGATTTCAAAATAGATTTTCGCCATTTAAAAAAAAAAAAAAAAATTCAGAAATTTGTACCTACTACTGAATATCTATCATTTTCATATGCCTAAAAAAAAAAAACTTAACAAACAACACAACAAAATAACACAACTAAATAACAACTATATATATAATACTTTAATAAATAATACATTTTTTCATACATTTTGATCTGAATATCTTTGGGTTTTGAAGTAGTAATAGGGAAACTTGCAATTAGAAGATATCATTTGCACATTCCTAAATATATATATATATATATATATGCATATATATATACATATATACATATATATATATATATATATATATATATATATATATACATATATACATATATATATATATATATATATATATACATTATATATATATTTATTTTTTTGTGGTCTTTTTGTGTCTTTGTGGTCTTTTTGTGTCTTTTGTGATATGAGAAATGTCTCAGAAAATTATTTTTCAGACATTTGTCGCTACTACTGAATATCTTTGGGTTTTAATTAGTAATAAAAATCTTTCTATTTCAAGATTATTTGCACATTCCGACAAAAAATTAAAAAGAAATTAATTTCAAATATTCCAAAATGTCAAAAAAAAATTTCAGACATTTGTCCTACAAAAAAAAAATATATAAAATAAAAAAATATATAAAAAAATATAATTCCGAAAATAAAAATAATCCTCCTACTGAATATCTTTGGGTTTTTAATTAGTAATAAAAACAGATTTTTCTTTTGGTCTCCACATGTGTTTCCCATAATCTTTGTTATGTCATCTTAAACTGAATATCTTTGGGTTTTGGTTTATTAATCGGGACACAAACATACACTTTGAAGATTTCACCATATTGCACATTCCTACAAAACAAAACAATATCTTCCAAAATAAAACGGCGTTTACTAGCATTTTTCTTCTTTAACACATTTGTCTCACTCAGTTTAGGTTGTAGCCAGCTAACATGCATGGTTTTATTTTTGATTTTTTTCAGGCTGCAGGGAAGGAAAACAAAACAACGGAAAAAGCTCTGCGAGAAGCATGTTGACACTATTATTTCTATATTTAGTGATTCTAAGGAAAGGGGGGGCTTTAACAGTTTTTAAAGGTGCCCTGCCACCCGTATTTCATCACTTTGGTGTTAATATCTGAAGTCCTACCATGGACTCCGTAGCTTGGTTACCATGGTTACCTTGTTTCAAGCCACTCTAGCGTGGTGCAGAAAGCCTGCAGGAAGCCGGATGCTGCCTATTATTTATCCGAGTCGGCGTTTTCACTAGAAAGTCAGACGTTGCCTAGCAACACGCCCCCCCCTTCCTCGGATTTCCGAGCTCGGACAACCCTTGTGGACACCGAGCAACAACGCCGATATCCGAGTCGGATCGTTGAAGATAACAGAACGCAGCATCAGCTCCATTTGGGCCCGTTCTCGTTAAAATTCAACCAGCTAAGCTGCTTGACTCTGATTGGCTAAGAGCTAGCCAATGAGAGCCCGGCTATCAGCATGCTTTACATCCTTTAAAATGCTGAAATGAAGAAATTGTTTTAAGATTACCTGATATTTAAAAGGTATTATAAATTGAGCTTTTAATTAGATTAAAAGCACTTCAGCAACATCGGATAGTCAAGCTTTTGTTTTGAAGGCAGCACTAAAGTTTCCGGTCACATCCCAGCTGATTTACGAGGGAGGGAGGTGGGGGGGGAGACGCGAGTGAGACGTGCTGGATGTGATGTTAAGTTGGAGAGGGATGAGAGGGAACAGGGAAGCCCGTAATGCGGTTTAAAAGTATGTCAAAGACATTAACTGGGGGGCAAATACACAAAACAACCAAAACAACATGTTGCCTTCAAGAACAGCCACATAATCTGTAAATTCCATACATATATCCTTCCCATTATTTATCTTTAAGTTAAACATATTGTGTGTGTGTGTGTGTGTGTATATATGTATATATATATATATATATATATACACATACACACACATATACATATATATACAGCTGAGTGACTTCAGACAATTTATTTATATAAATATATATATTTATATTATATATATATATTTTATAAATGAACGAATTATTTTATAAATATATATATTTACAAAAAAAATTTATATAATTTATAAAAATGTATTTTATTTATTTATTTCATAAAAATAAATCGCCTGAAGTCACTCAGCTGTGACGTGCCCGCGCACTGGGTGTACCCGCCGCCATTGAGGACTCAGCGAGCGGCATGTAGCCCTCGCGCTCCCTCCCTCCCTCCTTCCCTCCCTCCCTCCCTCCGAGGGGAAGTACACAGTAGACGTGAACTTCACCACGCGCCCAGGGACAGGCTGAGACAGCAGAGACCGGAGCTGCAGCCCTGGACGTCCTAACGCCATTTCGGATATAACGTATGTAATAATGTCCCTGACGAATTAAATGATAATAATAATAACAATAAATGATAATTTTGTGACATTAACGATCAGAGAAGAGACTGCAGCTGCAGGGAAATGCTTTAACTCACAGATATGAGCGTGACACTTCCCGGTTGATAACGTAAATTAAGATAATTATTTTTTATATTGCACGTTATGGTTAAATATGCAAATGAGGCGTCAGTTTATCGCACCGTAGTGACGAAATGGAGCTGAGCCAGAAGGCAGAGCTCTGGATCTACCGGTCAGTGTTCGCTCCTACCTTCACCTATGGCCATGAAGGCTGGGGCAGGACCGGAAGAACCAGATCCAGGGTACAAGCGGCCAAAATGGGTTTCC
>JABXJD010000154.1:1050000-1072500 GCA_013375575.1 Percina caprodes | reverse complement strand
GGGCACAGCAGAGCTTAGCAGGATGAACACGGCATTGCAAGACGTGTAGCGGGACCATGGCGACAGCTGCTACCATGATTTTTGATCATGAGTTCCTTTCAACCAAATGTCCCTAAAAATAACATGCAACACTAAAATAAATATAGATGACTTCTTTCATGGTCTACCCGGGTCAAAATCTGTGATAACACATCAACATATGTTCCTTTGATCTTACTATTTACTAATACTAGATTATTGACTAATTTTACCCAAAATTTGGCATCATGTCATGTAAATAAGCTGCAGCGACCGTACAGACAGACGGTAATAAGCTGGTATAAGAAGACATAAGAAGAGTTTCCCTCTCATTCCCCCTGCTCTGGTGTTGCCCCGTCTCATTCCCCTTGCTCTGGTGTTCCCCGTCTCATTCCCCCTGCTCTGGTGTTTCCCCCGTCTCATTCCCCCTGCTCTGTTGTTTCCTCCTCTCATTCCCCCTGCTCTGGTGTTTCCCCCTCTCATTCCCCTGCTGTGGTGTTTCCCCCTCTCATTCCCCCTGCTCAGGTGTTTCCCCTCTCATTCCCCTGCTCTGGTGTTTCCCCGTCTCATTCCCCTGCTCTGGTGTTTCCCCGTCTCATTCCCCTGCTCTTGTGTTCCCCCTCTCATTCCCCCTGCTGTGGTGTTTCCCCTCTCATTCCCCCTGCTCTTGTGTTTCCCCTCTCATTCCCCCTGCTCTGGTGTTTCCCCGTCTCATTCCCCTGCTCTGGTGTTTCCCCCGTCTCATTCCCCCTGCTCTTGTGTTCCCCCATCTCATTCCTCCTGCTCTGGTGTTTCTAAAATAAAAACATGGGGACAACATGAAGGATAACGTATTTAATTTCATCTAGTCTTTTCATTGTTCTTTATGTATTTGTTATTGTTTTCTACCCTTTTTGCAGTTCATGTTTTTACTTTCTTAAATTTTATTATTATTTAAGATATATATTTAATATATTATTATATATTGTTTAACTATTGTATAACATGATTGTAAAGTTTAAAAAGTAATAAAAAAGGCTTTTGACTAGCAATGGGATTCAAAGCCCGTTAATATTATTATTATCAATATTTACAAAGTCTATGGTTGAAATATAACCAGGAACAGGCTGTAACTGTCACGTGTGAGTCGGGCGCCTGTGGCTAGGAAGCTACCGTTAGCTTAGCTTAAACGCTCTTTTACGCATGCGTAACTCCGTTGGCAATTCTACCTCTTTAACGCGTTTTCCCGTGTAGGTAAAGATACGAGGGTAGTAAAACAAAGTTAGAGGCATTCTCTTATCCATTAATGAAGACTCTTTAATTCGGCACTCAACATGACGACATTGTCATTACAAAAACGAGTTTATTTTCTCTTCCACCAAATCACACCAGGGTCCCTTTACCTTTATGTGCGTTTGGCGATCTGTCATTTATTGGCTAGCTAGGTAAATGCAACTTTCTTATGGAACAAAATGAGTTTTTCTAAAGCTTTATGGGCAGTCCTTGAATTCGGCATTAATAAAAAATAAATACGTTGTCCTGTTTTGTGAAGAATTTGTCTTGAAACACGTAGCTAAGCGACTGGCCAACAGTCATTTCAACAAAAACAACAACTGAACTGAACTATTTCTATAAGCCGAATTTGCCACACACCCCTATGGATTTGTTAAATACCATAACTGATGTTCACATCACGAGTTAAATACGTTAAATACATTAGTAACGTCGGCGTTGTGTTTTCGGGTAAACCGATAGCTTAGCTTTGGTGACGTTCTAGCTAGCGTTAGCACGTTAGCTTTCTAGCTAGCTGACACGGAAAAGGATACTGAACACCGTCCTCTCCCAGGGCTCCAGCATGTAGAGCGCCGTCACCAGAAGATATTGGTAGTAAAACCAGGATAACTGCTTCCAACAGTCACCCAGGGCCATGGTTCCCACTCCAAATTCACTTTTTATAACTTATTCTTCTTTCTACGTGACGGTAGGATATTTCCTGGTAGCGTCTGAGGTTCAATAAGAAGGTGCTCGTTTTCAGCCAATCACAACTCCGTATTCGGGCGTACGGCTGTGACGCAGCCCTGGGAGTTCCAACATCCGGAATTCAAAATAAAGTGTTGTAAATATAGTTAAGTATGTTTGTAGATTTATCTTTAAAAATAGGAAATAAATTGACAAAAAACACAAATTCAACTGATTATGAATTTAACTTTCACTTTTTTTAACGTTTGTTGAATTTTTCTGAACCTTTTGAATTTTTTGCGGATTTTCCCCCAAATATTTAAAACTTTATTTTTTTTTTTTTTACATTTGTCACTTTTTGGACATTTTTCTCTTTTTTTTTTACACTTTTATTAAATTTCTTTTACCAATTGTTTTTTCCTCCAAATGCTATAAAATTGACAAAAAACACCCAAATTCAGTGAAATTAGTGACCTGATTATTATTTTAACTTTTTCTGTCACTTTTGACATTTTTCTCTTTTTTTTCTACACAAAAAAAGTTTTCAAAGTCAACTTTTTCTGAGCTTTTCAAAAATTTTCCCAAATTTTAATTATTATTATTTTTAAAGTTCTTTTACCAATTAATTTTCCTCCAAATGTTATAAAATTGACAAAAAAACCCAAATCCAGTGAAAGTAGTGACCTGATTATTTAACTAACTTTTTCAACGTTTCTCTACTTTTTCTGTCACTTTTTTTCCATTTTTGACATTTTATTAGACATCTTTTTAAAATTACTTTTACCAATTGTTTTTTCTCCAAATGCTATAAAATTGACAAATTCAATTAAAGTGTTGAGCTGAAAAAAAATGACTCATACCAATTATAAAAATAGTTGATGATCAATTTATTTACACGTTTTATGTTACAAGTTCTTTATCTGGTATGTTTGTGCAGCAGGTTCAAAACAATAAAAATGTATATAAGAGTATATAACAGTGTTATTAACCACTTATTCAGTATTTAGATCTGATTATGAAGCTAAATAAGGACGTAAAGTGTCACATTTACAGCGCTACGTTTGGGTTTTTAACCGTCCTGGTGTCATCGTAGTATTTTTGATGCATTTTCATAGAGTTTCTACATCAGAAATTTGGGTTTCCTTCAACCAAATTGTAAAAATAATAACGTGGATGTTCATACGACGCTCCTCACACGTTAAATAACTGATCAGGTCTCTATTTTCATTGAATTTTGGAAGACTGAAAAAAGTGAAAGAAATGAAGGAAAAACAACAAAAATGTCCCAAAAAAAAAAATCCAGAAATAATCGACAAAGAACTTCAGGAAAAGTTATAAAAGTTTCTTAAAGAGTTTTTAACTTCAAATTTTTACCCAAAAAAAACTAAAAGACAACACGAGGGGTAAATGTTAAGTTTTAGCCCAAACGCCAGAGCAGGGGGAATGAGAGGGGGAAACGCCAGAGCAGGGGGAATGAGAGGGGGAAACGCCAGGGCAGGGGGAATGAGAGGGGGAAACGCCAGGGCAGGGGGAATGAGAGGGGGAAACGCCAGGGCAGGGGGAATGAGAACGCCGGAGCATGGGGAATGAGAGGGGGAAACGTAGAGAAAGAAATTCTTTTTAAACCAAAACGTAGCGATGTAGATGTAGCCTAACTCCGAGTGTTAATGAGCTTCTTCTTCTTTCTTCTTCTATGCTGCCGTGGAAAAGAGCTGCCCGGAGGTGACGAGTCAAAGACAAACCCATGAAATAAAATGAAACCCGTTTCTGGTCAGATGTGAGTCCGTAGGGAACACCGGCGTCTCTAATTAACCAGCCGCTATGTGGAGATATCAGGCCGCCACCTTTCCAAAAGAAAGCACGGTAACAGAAGAAGAAGAAGCGTGACTTTATTATTTTGGTCCATAATAAAGATGCTCGGCCGGTGAACTCTCAGCCGGTGATGAGATTGGTGGGGGGGGTCGATACAGCAGAGTATCACGATATTTCCAGTGTACTGTATCAATACACAGACGCCAAGTATGGATCTGTTATTATATATATATAATTTTACCCATTTTGCAGCAATAACATTGAAGTGAGATGAACAAACAGAGAAAAGTTTCTTTTTAGATGAAACATGTTGATAAGTTTCCTTTTGGGGACGTCATTAGAAAATTGGGGAAAATTCAGAAGTTGGAAAAAAGATTTAAAACCTCAATAATATCGTATCGTGGCGTAAGTATCGTGACATCTTGCAGGCGTCTGGTGACCCCCCCCCTCTAGTGGCTGGTGTTGGAAAGGGAAACTTAGTCAACATCTGTGTGATATCTTGTAATTTATTACCTTTTCTCCAACTAACTAATTTTTCCCCAAAAGGAAACTTATCAACATGTTTCATCTAAAAAGAAACTTTTCTCTGTTGTTATTGATCTTTTATTATCATATACAGTACGCGTTAGTCAGTTAGAGGGATATATATATATATATATATATATATATATATATATATATATATATATATATATATATATATACACACACACACACACACACACACACACACACACACACACACACACACACACACACACACACACACACACACACACACACACACACACACACACACACACACACACACACACACACACACACACACACACACCAACTGAGCTGTCCGGCGCCTGCTTTGTGGTCTTTTTGTGTCTTTTGTGATATGAGAAAAGTTTCTTTTAGATGAAACCGATGTTGATAAGTTTCCTTTTGTCATTAGAAATTATGGGAAAAAATAGAAGTTGGAAAAAGGTAATAAATTGCAATATATCGCACAACATTGCAATATGTTAAAAATTGCCATAACATTGTGTCGTGATGACATGGTATCGAGGCGTCTGGCGCCCCCATATGTGCGCCTCAGCAGTGGCTGGCCAGGATGTTGAAGAAGTGGTAGACCTCGTCCGTGTCCAACACGGCCACCTCGGTGCAGCACTCGGTGCAGTGGACCGGGTGGTACACCTCGTCGGCGTCCATCCCCCCCGGCGCCGGAGACACGTCCATCTGCGTGTCCGTCGTCTGTCCCCCCCGCCTCTTCCTCTTCTTCTTCTTCTGTGTCGTCTCCGGCTGCGTTTTGTAGCGCAGCACCTCGTCTTTCTTCACCGCGCAGTTCATGACGAACATGGCTCGATACTGCGTCCGGTACTTTTCATGCCTGAGTGGACACAACAAAACAGAGATATGTGGATATAGATGAATATTATATAATATATTTAGGTATAAGAGTGAAAATACCATTAGAAAGACTTCACACTTCAAAGTGTCTTCGTGACAGAGATGTCTCACTCTGGAGATAAAACTAGAGAGATGTCTCACTCTGGAGATAAAACTAGAGAGATGTCTCACTCTGGAGATAAAACTAGAGAGATGTCTCACTCTGGAGATAAAACTAGAGAGATGTCTCACTCTGGAGATAAAACTAGAGAGATGTCTCACTCTGGAGATAAAACAGAGAGATGTCTCACTCTGGAGATAAAACTAGAGAGATGTCTCACTCTGGAGATAAAACTAGAGAGATGTCTCACTCTGGAGATAAAACTAGAGAGATGTCTCACTCTGGAGATAAAACTAGAGAGATGTCTCACTCTGGAGATAAAACTAGAGAGATGTCTCACTCTGGAGATAAAACTAGAGAGATGTCTCACTCTGGAGATAAAACTAGAGAGATGTCTCACTTTGGAGATAAAACTAGAGAGATGTCTCACTCTGGAGATAAAACTAGAGAGATGTCTCACTCTGGAGATAAAACCAGTGAGATGTCTCACTCTGGAGATAAAACTAGAGAGATGTCTCACTCTGGAGATAAAACTAGAGAGATGTCTCACTCTGGAGGTAAAACTAGAGAGATGTCTCACTCTGGAGATTAAACTAGAGAGATGTCTCACTCTGGAGATAAAACTAGTGAGATGTCTCACTCTGGAGATAAAACTAGAGATGTCTCACTCTGGAGATAAAACTAGTGAGATGTCTCACACTGTGATGATGTCTAACTCTTGTTGCTATGGAGACTCACCTCTGACAGTCCAGGCAGAGCGTCGTCATGCAGGCGGGACAGTTGAGGACCGCGTCGCTGCTCGGTAAATTCTGGGACCGCGACCCTGCAGCGGGACGCTTTCTGACCTCGTACCTGCACAGGAGGACACCGGGAGGACGATGTCAGTGGAATCGATAAGATCAGTAGAAAAAAAACAACTATTACCCCTCCTGGTGTCCTCGGGTCAAATCTGACCCCTTTAATAAATGTCTATATCTGAAATCTGAGTTTCTTTTTAACCAAATAACCATAAAAATTGATTTCTTCCAACGCTCTTTCATTCCTCTGATCTTAACTATTAGTCACAATAATTCATAATTTCTGCTTTTTTAACTCTAATATTAGGTATAATTCTATATAAATGAGGGTTATTGACCATGAATTCCAATAAGTAGTAAAACTAGTAAGGTGGTGGTAGTGGAGACTACAAAAAAGGCTGAAAAAGGGACGAAGATGTCCAATTTTTGTCCCCTTTTTAACCCGGGAGATAACACAAGCTTCCTGCATGGTCAGTAAATTCAAAACAAAACAGAGCAGAGCAGTGTGTGTTATTCCTTCTGCAGTGTGTGTGTGTGTTATTCCTTCTGCAGTGTGTGTGTGTGTTATTCCTTCTGCAGTGTGTGTGTGTGTTATTCCTTCTGCAGTGTGTGTGTGTGTTATTCCTTCTGCAGTGTGTGTGTGTGTTATTCCTTCTGCAGTGTGTGTGTGTGTTATTCCTTCTGCAGTGTGTGTGTGTGTTATTCCTTCTGCAGTGTGTGTGTGTGTTATTCCTTCTGCAGTGTGTGTGTGTGTTATTCCTTCTGCAGTGTGTGCGTGTGTTATTCCTACTGCAGTGTGTGTGTTATTCCTTCAGCAGTGTGTGTGTACAGGAAACGTTTGACCAAACAAAGGCTACTGTACCAAATATTAACATTGATTTTCTCAGGTTCAAATACTTATTTGCAGCTGTATCATACAAATAAATAGTTAAAAAATCATATATTGTGATTACTGGATTTTTTTTTAGATGATGTCTCTCACAGTGGACGTGCACCTACGAGGACATCAGACCCTCCATGATCTCTAAGTGGGAGAACTTGCAAAATAGCAGCGTGTTAAATACTTGTTTTCCTCACTGTATGTAAAGTATTTGGATAAATAACTGCTAACTTCCCCTTTTTATGAATACAAAAATCACGTTAAAGGGATTTATTGTAAGTAATAAAATTTGTTAATCATAATAGCAAACTTCAAAATAAGTGTGAGTGACTCCTCGTGGGTGTCTTACCGTCTCCTCCGGGCGTCCACCCAGGCCTGGTCCCTGTCGTCCTTGTCGGGGTCGTACAGCAGCTCGTCATTGGTCAGTATGACGCGGTTGCCCCGCCTCCGGCCAGCGGAGCTGCCTGCTGGGGAAACAACGGGGTGGGGGGTCAGAAAAACTGGATTAAAAGGTGTAAAACCAGAACAGGACTTCAATATTCTCTATCATGAAGTCACAAAAATCTCAAAAAATCTCATTCTCTGAAAAACACACACACACACACACACACACACACACACACACACACACACACACACACAGATGTCAGAGTGAGTGAAAGATTAACCCTTGTGTATTATTCCCGCCAAAATTAAAAAATCAACGCTTTTCATTGATGTTTTTAACTTTTTCTTATGTTTTTGCCCCTTTTTTCCCCGTTGTGGGATAAATAAAGTATAATCTAATCTAATCTAATTTTTCAACACTTTTGACGCTTTTTTTGAATGTTTGAAAAATGTTTCAACATCCATTCCTTTAATTTTAGTCTCAATAATTCCTAATTTCTGCTTTTCTAACTCAAACATTAGGTATAATTTTCCCAAATATGGGACAAAAAGTGTTGAAAAAATAGAGAAAAACGTAAGAAAAAGGTAAAAACATCGATAAAAAGCGTTGATTTTTCAATTCTGACGGGAAGACAACACAAGGGTTATTTGGGAAACGTCTGCTTACTCGGCGCGTCCTCGCCCTCGGAGTCAGAGTCAAAGTACACTTCATCGTACATCTGAGGGGGCGGAGGTCCAGGACCCCCCCCCGCGCCGCCGCCGCTTCCTGTGGTGTCTGCTGGGAAAAAGAAAACACACAACAATCAGTAATGCTTGAGTGTGACGCATGCTTCTGCATTAACTAACTGTCCCCGTGGCAACGTACGTCGCTACGTGGAGATACCGACCCGACGACGGAGCCTACGTCACCTCTCCAGACCTGGAGCTACATGTTGGCCGTGCCCCCGTTCTCCTTCTCCATAAACAACATGAAATCTGCAACAGATTTTCCACTCGCATAATCACACACACTCTCAACACACACACAATCTCTCTCTCTTACACTCTCACATTACACACACACACGTTATCTCTCTCTCTCTCTCTCTCAACACACACACGCACACACATCTCTCTCACACTCTCTCCCTCACACATCACACACACTCAACACATACACACAATCTCTATCTCACACTCTCACATTACACAAACACGCCATCTCTCTCTCTCTCTTTCTCTCGCCCATCACACACTCTCACGCAATCTCTCTCTCTCATCACTCTTTCAACACACGCACTTAATCTCTATCTCACATCACACACTCTCACATTACACACACACATGCACACAATCTCTGTTTCTCTCTCACATCACACACTCTGAACACACACAATCTCTCTCTCACACACACACACACACACACACACACACACACAGGTGTGTTTACCTGTGGTAGACGGCGCCCAGGTTCCCTCCAGCGTCTTGATGGTGGAGCTGAGCTCCGCCTCCATCTCCTTCTCAAACTCGTCCCCGCTGGACGACTCGCTCTCCCCCGTCAGATACTCGCGGATCAGCTTCTTCTTCTGCTCCGGCGTCCCGTTCAGCAGCACGTCCAGCTCGTCCTCCGAGCTGAAACCGTTCATCCTTCATTAGTTCTCAACTTTTACAATTAATCCCCAAATATTTTGACATTCAATTAGTCGGTTGGAGTCATTTTTTAAGACAAAAGTAAAAATTCTCTGATGTCAGCGTGTTAAATGTGAATATTTTCTAGTTTCTTCTCTCCTCTGGGACAGGAGACTGAATGTCTCTGAGGACGTCGTCTTTGGGAAACACTGATCCACATTTTTCACTGTTTTCTGACATTTTAGAGACCGGACAGCTAATCGATAAATAGAGAAAATAATCAACAGATTAATAGACAATGAAAATAATCGTTAGTTACAAGCTCGGTGTTTCACCTCGGTTTGTGCAAGACTTTTTGGATTCAAGGGTCCTCTCGCGAGAAAATATTACTTAAAAAAAAGAAAAGAAAGATGAATGAATGTTGAATGATTTGAATTTGCCGTTGGCTAATCGAGAGTTGAGTTGCCGCTAGTGACGCCTGACTGTCTTGTTATGTGAGCTAAAAGCGAAAGAGAGGGTTTCAAGAAAGAAATAGGTTTTCTTGGGAGGATGTCGATGAAACAACTACAATGTTTTGCAAAGTTTGTCGCATGATAAGGCAGATAAAAGTGGATCTATTTAAAAAAAATAAAAAATTATTTAGAAAGAGAGTTTCTGCAGGTTTCACCAAGTCAAATTTGAGGCTTTTTAAGACCATTATGAATGAAAATTAAGACCTTTATCACAACATCAACTGAGCCCTAAATTCAGTGTTAAGCGATGTTGGGTGACGTTACTTCTTGTTGACGTGTTAAAAAAAAAAAAAAAATCCCAAACATTTGAATAAAATCTACAAGCAAAGAAAAAACAACAAAATGTTGAAATTTTGACCCACAAAAACACAAAGTTGCAGGTCGATGGGAAGACAACACGAGGTTAAAGATCTGTGACTGGTGATAACAGATGTGAACACACACACATATATACACACACACACACATATATATACACACACACACACATACACATACATATATACACACACACACACACACACACACACACACATACACACACACACACACACATACACACAGATACATACACATACACACATACACATACACACACACATACACACACACACACATACACACACACATACACATACACATACACACACACACATACACACACACACACACCCACACACACATATATACCCACACACACACAGATACATACACACACACACACACAGATACATACACATATACATATACACACACACACACACACACACACACACACACACACATATATATATACCCACACACACACACACAGATACATACATATATACATATACACACACACACACATATATATATACCCACACACACACACACACACCCACACACACATATATACCCATACACACACACACACACACACACACATATATATACCCACACACACACACATATATACCCACACACACACACATATATATCCCCCACACACACACACACACACACACACACACACACACATATATACACACACACGTAACCTAGTTGTTTGTGAGTATTTATATCATTTTGTACTATATATACTATATTGCAGTGTGTATAAAAGAAAATTACAACGCGTTAACATGGGATAGACTGGTAGCTGGAGAGGTGCCAGGTCACCTCCTGGGCAAGGTGCTCTTGAGCAAGGCACCGAACCCCCAACAACCCCCACTCTGCCATCTCTCCATTAGTGCATGTATAGGACCTGAGCATGTGTGTGTAGTTCAGGCCGGTGTGTAGTGTGTGTAATAACAACAGAGTGTACATTATAATTCCCCCTTGTGGGATTAATAAAGAATACATTATTATTATTATTACTATTATTATTATTCAGTGTGCCGAGGTGCTGCAATAGCAGCACTCGGCACAATGACTATTATTGCTCATACTTATTATTCAGTGTGCCGAGGTGCTGCAATAGCAGCACTCGGCTGTATTATTGCTCATACTTATTATTCAGTGTGCCGAGGTGCTGCAATAGCAGCACTCGGCACAATGACTATTATTGCTCATACTTATTATTATTCAGTGTGCCGAGGTGCTGCAATAGCAGCACTCGCACAATGATTATTATTGCTCATACTTATTATTATTTCTTATTCTCCATCTTCCGCCAAATTTCGTCCGCCGTAAGTCGAGCGTTGCCAACACGCGCAAACACAATACAAGCGTGGGTAATGATCGGGAATGGTGTGCTCGGAAGTTTCTACCAGATTTGCAGCGGTTTTCCCGAAATCGGCAAAAAACCGGCAAAATTTTCCCATTGACTTGAATGGGAAATGTTCGGGAAAACTCTCAACATCGCTCCAAACCCCCCCTCTTTGGGACCGTGCTGTGTCGCCATACTTTAACGTAGAAACATGATTAAAAGGTTAAACCGAAGACAAGACTTTGGCGTTTATTGGGCTGAATGGGCGTTCAGATATCAAGCACGGTTTCTCCCAAATCACAGTTTACGTATCGTCCCGTTTTCAGACCGGCTCAGATTTTCCAATGTGTGTGTATGTGGTGGAATGTTCAGCGCTAGAGTGGAGGACAGAGTGGGGGGCTGGAGGACGGATATCTGGAAGTTTCTCAAACTAATGTCTCTCTCTCCTCCAGTTTTAACTCTTCAGACTTCATTATTGGTCAAAATGTAGGAAATCTTGTTCGGTCGCAGACGTGTAACTATGGAGTCTATCGGACTTAAATTGTGGGCTGTGATCTACCAACTGTCGACGAAACTATGAAAAAACTGGCAGCTGGAGGACGATTTAATGACATTTTCCCCAAACAAATGTCTCTCTGTCCTCCAGTTTTACGTCTTTAGACATCATACTTAGTCAAAATGTAGAAAATCTTGTTCTGATCGCAGACGTGTAACTATGGAGTCTGTCGGACTTAAAGTTTTCGCGCTAGCGAACCAACTGCTGACTTATAACAGAAAAAAAACGCCACTCTAGCCTCTTCTCTGAGGAAATCACCATAGCAACAGGCCCTGACACTGAGAGGACAGAGGGGGGGGCCCTTTCAAATGTTCGAAATTAGTGCGATTTTGGCCATTTCCACGTGTCGTACTTTAACGAACTCCTCCTAGAGCTTTCATCCAATCAACTTCCAACTTGGTGTGTGTCATCTTAAGATGTTAACGATGAAAAGTTATTGAAAGAAATTTTTTTCGTCGAACGGTGTGGCCGTGGGCGGCCATTTTGTGCGATGCCACCAAAACAATATTAAGAAAATTGAGCCCCTGCACTACGTTTAACGTAGACTCACGAAACTTGGTCCACATATGTAGCATGGCAGGACGGACATAAAACTCCATTGTAGCCCCCCCCTAACCCAAACAGGAAGTCCACCATTTTGTATTGAATTTTCGAAAATAGTGCGATTTTGGCCATTTCCACGTGTCGTACTTTAACGAACTCCTCCTAGAGCTTTCATCCGATCAACTTCAAACTTGGTGTGTGTCATCTTAACATGTTAACGATGAAAAGTTATTGAAAGAAATTTTTTTCGTCGAACGGTGTGGCCGTGGCGGGGCGGCCATTTTGTGCGATTCACCACCAAAACAATATTATGAAAATTGAGCCCCTGCACTACGTTTAACGTAGACTCACGAAACTTGGTCCACATATGTAGCATGGCAGGGCGGACATAAAACTCCATTGTAGCCCCCCCCTAAACCCAACAGGAAGTCCGCCATTTTGTATTGAATGTTCGAAATTAGTGCGATTTTGGCCATTTCCACGTGTCGTACTTTAACGAACTCCTCCTAGAGCTTTCATCCAATCAACTTCAAACTTGGTGTGTGTCATCTTAAGATGTTAACGATGAAAAGTTATTGAAAGAAAAATTTTCGTAAATGCGGTGTGGCCGTGGCGGGGGCCATTATTAGCTTTTATTGCTATGCGGATGTGCCCCAATAGCAGGCACACTGATAAAATTTCTGCGGAATTTTCTAGTTATTATTATTATTTCTTATTCTCCATCTTCCGCCAAATTTCGTCCGTCCGTAAGTCCGAGCGTTGCCAACACGCGCAAACACAATACACCGAAACGTGGGTATTGATCGGGAATGGTGTGCTCGGAAGTTTCTACCAGATTTGCCGCGCGGTTTTCCCGAAATCGGCAAAAAACCGGCAAAATCTTCCCATTGACTTGAATGGGAAAAGTTCGGAAAACTCTCAACATCGCTCAAAACGCCCCCTCTTTGGGACCGTGCTGTGTCGCCATACTTTAACGTAGATACATGATTAAAAGGTTAAACCGAAGACAAGACTTTGGCGTTTATTGGGCTGAATGGGCGTTCAGATATCAAGCACGGTTTCTCCCAAATCACAGTTTACGTATCGTCCCGTTTTCAGACGTCTCAGATTTTCCAATGTGTGTGTATGTGGTGGAATGTTCAGAGCTAGAGTGGAGGACAGAGTGGGAGGCTGGAGGACGGATATCTGGAAGTTTCTCAAACTAATGTCTCTCTCTCCTCCAGTTTTAACTCTTCAGACTTCATTATTGGTCAAAATGTAGGAAATCTTGTTCCGGTCGCAGACGTGTAACTATGGAGTCTGTCGGACTTAAATTGTGGGCTGTGATCTACCAACTGTCGACGAAACTATGAAAAAACTGGCAGCTGGAGGACGATTTAATGACTTTTCCCCCAAACAAATGTCTCTCTGTCCTCCAGTTTGACGTCTTCAGACATCATAGTTGGTCAACATGTAGAGAATCTTGTTCTGATCGCAGACGTGTAACTATGGAGTCTGTCGGACTTAAAGTTTTCGCTAGCGAACCAACTGCTGACTTATAACAGAAAAAAAACCCCACTCTGGCCCCTTCTCTGAGGAAATCACCATAGCAACAGGTCCTGACACTGAGAGGACAGAGGGAGGGGCTGCAGGACGGATCTATGAAGGTTTTCCCAAACAAATGTCTCTCTCTCCTCCAGTTTTAACTCTTCAGACTTCATTATTGGTCAAAATGTAGGAAATCTTGTTCCGGTCGCAGACGTGTAACTATGGAGTCTATCGGACTTAAATTGTGGGCTGTGATCTACCAACTGTCGACGAAACTATGATAAAACTGGCAGCTGGAGGACGATTTAATGACTTTTTCCCCAAACAAATGTCTCTCTGTCCTCCAGTTTTAAGTCTTTAGACATCATACTTGGTCAACATGTAGAGAATCTTGTTCTGATCGCAGACGTGTAACTATGGAGTCTGTCGGACGTAAAGTTTTCGCGCTAGGCTCACCAACTGCTGACTTGTAACAGAAAAAAAACCCACTCTGGCCCCTTCTCTGAGGAAATCACCATAGCAACAGGCCCTGACACTGAGAGGACAGAGGGGGGGGCCCTTTCAAATGTTCGAAATTAGTGTGATTTTGGCCATTTCCACGTGTCGTACTTTAACGAACTCCTCCTAGAGCTTTCATCCGATCAACTTCAAACTTGGTGTGTGTCATCTTAAGATGTTAACGATGAAAAGTTATTGAAAGAAATTTTTTTCGTCGAACGGTTTGGCCGTGGCGGGGCGGCCATTTTGTGCGATTCGCCACCAAAACAATATTATGAAAATTGAGCCCCTGCACTACGTTTAACGTAGACTCACGAAACTTGGTCCACATATGTAGCGTGGCAGGACGGACATAAAACTCCATTGTAGCCCCCCCCTAAACTCAACAGGAAGTCCGCCATTTTGTATTGAATGTTCGAAATTAGTGCGATTTTGGCCATTTCCACGTGTCGTACTTTAACGAACTCCTCCTAGAGCTTTCATCCAATCAACTTCAAACTTGGTGTGTGTCATCTTAACATGTTAACGATGAAAGTTATTAAAAGAAAAACTTTTCGTCGTACGGTGTGGGCGTGGCGGGGCGGCCATTATTAGGTTTTATTGCTAGTCGGATGTGCCCCAATAGCAGGCACACTGATAAAATTTCTGCGGAATTTTCTAGTTATTATTATTATTTCTTATTCTTAATCTTCCGCCAAATTTCGTCCAACGATAAGTCTCGAAGCGTTGCCAACACGCGCAACCACAATACACCGAAACGTGGGTATTGATCGGGAATGGTGTGCTCGGAAGTTTCTACCAGATTTGCCGCGGTTTTCCGAAATCGGCAAAAACCGGCAAAATCTTCCCATTGACTTGAATGGGAAAAGTTCGGAAAACTCTCAACATCGCTCAAAACGCCCTCTTTGGGACCGTGCTGTGTCGCCATACTTTAACGTAGAAACATGATTAAAAGGTTAAATCGAAGACAAGACTTTGGCGTTTATTGGGCTGAATGGGCGTTCAGATATCAAGCACGGTTTCTCCCAAATCACAGTTTACGTATCGTCCCGTTTTCAGACCGGCTCAGATTTTCCAATGTGTGTGTATGTGGTGGAATGTTCAGAGCTAGAGTGGAGGACAGAGTGGGGGGCTGGAGGACGGATATCTGGAAGTTTCTCAAACTAATGTCTCTCTCTCCTCCAGTTTTAACTCTTCAGACTTCATTATTGGTCAAAATGTAGGAAATCTTGTTCCGGTCGCAGACGTGTAACTATGGAGTCTATCGGACTTAAATTGTGGGCTGTGATCTACCAACTGTCGACGAAACTATGAAAAAACTGGCAGCTGGAGGATGATTTAATGAAGTTTACCCCCAAACAAATGTCTCTCTGTCCTCCAGTTTTACGTCTTCAGACATCATAGTTGGTCAAAATGTAGAAAATCTTGTTCTGATCGCAGACGTGTAACTATGGAGTCTGTCGGACGTAAAGTTTTCGCGCTAGCGAACCAACTGCTGACTTATAACAGAAAAAAAACCCACTCTGGCCTCTTCTCTGAGGAAATCACCATAGCAACAGGTCCTGACACTGAGAGGACAGAGGGAGGGGCTGCAGGACGGATCTATGAAGGTTTTCTCAAACAAATGTCTCTTTCTCCTCCAGGTTTCAGTCTTCAGACTTCATTATTGGTCAAAATGTAGGAAATCTTGTTCCGGTCGCAGACGTGTAACTATGGAGTCTATCGGACTTAAATTGTGGGCTGTGATCTACCAACTGTCGACGAAACTATGAAGAAACTGGCAGCTGGAGGACGATTTAATGAAGTTTTCGCCCAAACAAATGTCTCTCTGTCCTCCAGTTTTACGTCAACAGACATCATAGTTGGTCAAAATGTAGAGAATCTTGTGCTGATCGCAGACGTGTAACTATGGAGTCTGTCAGACGTAAAGTTTTCGCGCTAGCGAACCAACTGCTGACTTATAACAGAAAAAAAACCCACTCTGGCCTCTTCTCTGAGGAAATCACCATAGCAACAGGCCCTGACACTGAGAGGACAGAGGGGGGGGCCCTTTCAAATGTTCGAAATTAGTGCGATTTTGGCCATTTCCACGTGTCGTACTTTAACGAACTCCTCCTAGAGCTTTCATCCAATCAACTTCCAACTTGGTGTGTGTCATCTTAAGATGTTAACGATGAAAAGTTATTGAAAGAAAAACCGTGGCGGGCGGCCATTATTAGGTTTTATTGCTATGCGGATGTGCCCCAATAGCAGGCACACTGATAAAATTTCTGCGGAATTTTCTAGTTATTATTATTATTACTATTATTACTATTATTAGAGGCCGATTAAAGACCAACAAACTTCAACATTCCAGCAACAGCAAAGCGCTTTTTAGGATATTCTCTGAGTGTTTTATTGTATTATTGTATTATCTTAATGAACACGTTGAGAGAAACAGTCCAGGCTCTTCCAGTTTGTTTACATGTTAGCATCCAGCTAGCTAGCTAGCTAGCGGCACGTTAGCGTCATGGTGCTAATGAGAAGCTACGTTTTTAAAGCCAACGGTTTTTAAATTAACTAATTAACGTTTTTATCGTTGTGACCGGTACCTGCTCTCAGCTCTCTCCTCGTCGCTCGGCTCCTCGAGCTCATACGGGTCCTCCTGCGCTTTATTCATTTTAACAGTTTCACAAAATACAACAACTTGAACCGCTAGCTAGCGAGTTAGCATCTATGGTTAGCACTTCCACTTCCGCTTCCGCTTTTTCTTCTTCTTTAGTTTGTTTAAACGGAAGTGCGCCAACATGGAGAGGAAACACTAACGCCATCTACAGTTACACCGTAAAATAAAATAAAATAAAACTATAAAAAATTATATATATCAATATCAATCAATTAATTTATATATATATATATATATATATATATATATATATAAATTAATTGATTCATCATATATGAATATTTACATGTTATTAATTAATTTTTGTCTAATTTATTTCATAATGTATTTCAAAGACATATTCATGCATTTATTCATGTATTGATTTCATCTTGAATGAAACGGCTTTCCATAGAAAAGTAGTAGTTTTATAGAATATAAAAGTACATATATATATATATATATATATATATATATATATATATATATATATATTTTTTTTTTTATTGAGCATAAATAATCCCACTAGTTAATATATTTTATTTATTGAGCATAAATAATCCCCACTAGTTAATATATTTTATTTATTGAGCATATATAAACCCCACTAGTTAATATATTTTATTTATTGACCATATACAATCCCCACTAATTAATATATTATATTTATTGACCATATATAATCCCCACTAGTTAATATATTTTATTTATTGAGCATATATAACCCCACTAATTAATATATTTTATTTATTGACCATATACAATCCCCACTAGTCAATATATTATATTTATTGACCATATATAACCCCACTAGTTAATATATTATATTTATTGAGCATATATAATCCCCACTAGTTAATATATTATATTTATTGAGCATATATAATCCCCACTAATTAATATATTATATTTATTTACCATATATAATCCCCACTAGTTAATATATTATATTTATTGAGCATATATAACCCCCACTAGTTAATATATTATATTTATTGAGCATATATAACCCCCACTAATTAATATATTATATTTATTGAGCATATATAACCCCCACTAATTAATATATTATATTTATTGACCATATATAATCCCCACTAGTTAATATATTATATTTATTGAGCATATATAACCCCCACTAATTAATATATTATATTTATTGAGCATATATAACCCCCAGTAGTGTCTCTCTTCCTGCAGCCCTTCATGGTGACGCTGCTAACTGCAGCTGCTGTTACACCCCTCCACCACTAGGTGGCGCCAACAGACCAGAGATTTCCTCCTCTCCTCCCTCCCAGAGGTCAGGCCGCTGCGGCTTCATCTCAAGGCCTTGGCCAGGAAACCACAGGAAGGAAAAGCTATTAAATGATTTAACGTGAATCTGTGGAATCCACTTCAGCAGCAAAGAGAGGTCAACACCAACCAAATCCTCCAAAACAAAGAAAGTCCTTATAAAGAGGAACAATTCAGCGATGTCAGCCATGGATTAAGGTATAGGTGGATGGATGGATGGATGGATGGATGGATGGATGGATGGATGGATGGATGGATGGATGGATGGATGGTAGGTGGGTGGATGGATGGATGGATGGATGGATGGATGATAGGTGGGTGGATGGATGGATGGATGGATAGGTGGATGGGTGGATGGATGGATGGATGGATGATAGGTGGGTGGATGGATGGATGGATGGATGGATAGGTGGATGGATGGATGGATGGATGGATGGATGGATGGATGGTAGGTGGGTGGATGGATGGATGGATGGATGGATGATAGGTGGGTGGATGGATGGATGGATGGATGGATAGGTGGATGGGTGGATGGATGGATGGATGGATGATAGGTGGATGGATGGATGGATGGATGGATGGATGGATGGATGGATGGATGGATGGATGGATGATAGGTGGGTGGATGGATGGATGGATGGATGATAGGTGGATGGATGTATGGATGGATAGGTGGATGGATGGATGGATGGATGATAGGTGGATGGATGTATGGATGGATAGGTGGATGGATGGATGGATGGATGATAGGTGGGTGGATGGATGGATGGATAGGTGGATGGATGGATGGATAGGTGGGTGGATGGATGGATGGATGGATGGGTGAGTAGGTGGGGGGTAGATGAGTGGGTGGGTGTGTGTGTATCTGTGTGTGTGTGTGTGTGTGTGTTTGTGCATGTGTGTTTGTGCATGTGTGTGTGTGCATGTGTGTGTATCTATGTGTGCGTGTGTTTGCATGTATCTGTGTGTGCGTGTGTGTGCATGTGCGTGTGTTTGCATGTGTGTGTGCGTGTGTGTGTGCGTGTGTGTGTGCGTGTGTGTGTGTGTGTGTGTGTGCGTGTGTGTGTTCAGCTTCCGGTGCCTCTACACTGTGTTTGTGTGTTGATGCCCTCCTCTGTTTTTGTTTGTGTGTCTGTGTGTGCTGTTTGTTTTGTGTCGTTTTCCCTCAGTTTGTCCTTTAACGTGTCTTTCTGTTGTGTAACTGTGTGTCAGTGTGTGTGTGTGTGTGTGTGTGTGTGTGTGTGTGTGGAGCTGCTGGGTGACATTTTCCATTCCAGGTGTGACAACTCGCTCCCCTGACAGCCGCGTCTTCTCCGGCATGCGCTAAACAACTCCTGTCTGATTTTACCTGCACACACACACACACACACACACACACACACACACACACACACACACACACACACACACACACACACCTCACCGACCACCTCTGTCTCAGCTCTGCCGCTCGACAAGCTAATTTAGCCAATTACACGCAGGTGTGATGCTAATTTCCCGAGCTGGCAGCGAGATAAAAATAACAAAATTACACCCATCTGTCCCCCGGCAGGCGGGCTCTCCCACTGGGTGTCGACTCACACAGGAGACACAAAAACACACTCCGTTGGCGAAGACAATGGACAGTGCGTGTGTGTGTGTGTGTGTGTGTGTGTGGGTGTGTGTGTGTGTGAGGGGGGGGTGGGTGTGTGGGGGGTGGTTGCCTTTTCTCCTTCAGTGTATTTTCAGCGTTACGCGGCAATTTCCTTACGATGTCTTTGTTGTTTATTTCCAACATTTTTCCATGTTCTTGTTGCTTTTTTCAACAGCCCCCCCACATGTTTCTCTATAGAGCCCCCCCACATGTTTCTCTATAGAGCCCCTCCTACAGGTTTCTCTATAGAGTCCCCTCTTACAGGTTTCTTTGTAGAGCTCTCCCTACAGGTTTTCTATAGAGCCCCGGCCCCCACAGGTTTCTCTGTAGAGCCCCCCTACAGGTTTCTCTATAGAGCCCCCTACAGGTTTCTCTATAGAGCCCCCCTACAGATTTCTCTATAGAGCCCCCCCTATATGAGCCGTATATGTGCAGTGTCGTGAAGAAATTTGTTACGTGCTAAGGGCTCTGAGTTGCAAGGTTGGTTTTTCTGCTCACCGGCACTGGGGGATTAAGCCTAGAGCTCAGTACCCCTTTAAATTGCCAAGTATAGTCTCCTTTCCCATCAGCCTTTGCTCGGTTCCTCATGTTTTCCGATACTAAGACCTGTTTGTGGCGTGCGGCGACACCTGCAGCCGGCTCCTGCAGCCGGCTCCTGCATCCGGCCCCAGTAGCCGGCCCCTGCAGCCGGCTCCTGTAGCCGGCCGCTGCAGCCGGCTCCTGCAGCCGGCTCCTGCAGGCGGCTCCTGCAGCCGGCTCCTGCATCCGGCCCCAGTAGCCGGCTCCTCCAGCCGGCTCCTGCAGCCGGCTCATGCAGCCGGCTCATGCAGCCGGCTCCTGCAGCCGGCTCCTGCAGCCGGCTCCTGCAGTCGGCTCCTGCAGCCGGCTCCTGCAGTCGGCTCCTGCAGCCGGCTCCTGCAGCCGGCTCCTGCAGCCGGCTCCTGCAGCCGGCTCCGCGGCGTGACACGTGCCAAACGAGATGCGCTCTGACGGCGAGACGTAAACACAAAGAGCCTGAAGCATCATTACCCCGCGGCCTGCACCTCATCGCACATGTCGCCTCCTCGGGCCCCGAGCGTCTCCGGATATAAATACAGTTTGAGAGGATTTTCATTATTGAGACTTCTGCTGTCATGTGGACATGTGGACATGTGGACATGTGAGATGTGAGATGTGTCTCCGAGGTCTTCCCACCCTGCCGGGGAAAATAAATTGGTCCTCTCACATAACCTCCTTATCTACATTCCTGCCGCGGCGCAGCGCCCGTTTCCTACGGAGCGGGTGTGATGACTCCGTCCGTGCAGGTTGTGTTATTCTACATTCTCACATAGATGGATCTGTCAGTCTCTCTGTCACACAGCGGCGTCTCCCAGAGGCCCCGCTGGGGGCCCGACACTCTGACGAGGAACAGGACGC
The DNA here is from genome assembly GCA_013375575.1 of Percina caprodes. Taxonomy (NCBI): domain Eukaryota; kingdom Metazoa; phylum Chordata; class Actinopteri; order Perciformes; family Percidae; genus Percina; species Percina caprodes. Next base: position 1,051,250 of record JABXJD010000154.1, on the reverse strand, counting down.
CACGGCTTGAAGAAAAGAGGAAATGAAAGCAGATAAAATAACAGTAAAAACAGCCATAAAATAGCATATTTAACCCTCGTGTTGTCTTCCTGTCAACATTGAAAATCAACACTTTTGTTGTCCCCTTATCAATGTTTGTCACTTTTTTTGACGTTTTCACTTTAGTTTTACAGTTATTTTTTTTATTTATGGTCAATAAACCTCATTTATAGGAAATTATACCTAATGTTTGAGTTAGAAAAGCAGAAATTAGGAATTATTGAGACTAAAATTAAAGGAATGGATGTTGATGATAATCACAGACTGGAATATGTCAACTTTTACTCTCAATACTATTTCAAAAACACTTCAATTTGGTTTCAAATGCTATAAAATTGAATAAGACGCCCCAAAATTAATGAAAGTAGAGATTTGTACTTGGCAAAGAGCGTTGTGTGGAATCAATCATGTTATTTTGGGGAATTAACAAGAACATTGATATAGGACAACATGAGGACAACATGAGGACAACATGAGGACAACATGAGGACAACATGAGGACAACATGGGGACAACATGAGGACAACATGAGGACAACATGAGGGCAACATGAGGACAACATGAGGACAACATGAGGACAACATGAGGGCAACATGAGGACAACATGAGGACAACATGAAGACAACATGAGGACAACATGAGGACAACATGAAGACAACATGAAGACAACATGAAGACAACATGAGGACAACATGAAGACAACATGGGGACAACATGAAGACAACATGAGGACAACATGAAGACAACATGAAGACAACATGAAGACAACATGAGGACAACATGAAGACAACATGAAGACAACATGAAGACAACATGAGGACAACATGAAGACAACATGGGGACAACATGAAGACAACATGAGGACAACATGAAGACAACATGAGGACAACATGAAGACAACATGAGGACAACGTGAGGACAACGTGAGGACAACATGAAGACAACATGAGGACAACGTGAGGACAACGTGAGGACAACATGAGGACAACATGAGGACAACCCAGAATGCACCTGAACACACCTCCCTGTAAGACCACCACGCAAAAGGTGTCCTTTAGGGTCCTATTTTAATGCGCTTGGTCGGGACTCTTGGTCACTTTTTGAGGCTCTGGGGCGGGACGCACATGGGACTGACATGCGGCACAAGACTGGGACAGTCCGGTTCAGGAGAAGACAGTGGGTGGGGGTTAGAAACTGTACGTTTGAGTGAC
>JABXJD010000154.1:1042500-1045000 GCA_013375575.1 Percina caprodes | reverse complement strand
CACTAAATTCATCTGACAGCTTTAGCTACTAGTTACCTTAGTTACTCTTTACTTTATGTACTCCACTACATTCATCTGACAGCTTTAGTTACTAGTTACTTTAGTTACTCCACTATATTCTTCTTCATGTTCTTCTCATTGTCTCGGTGATGTTGATCTGATTCTGTCTGACGTCTGTTGGGAAACACGCTGCTGCAGCTGCTGCGTCGCCTGATCTAAGGCGGCATGTTGGACGTCAACACGCTAAGTGTTGCTCCGGGCTGAGATCAGCCAACACGTCATTTAAATGAGGTTTAATGAGGTTTAATGACCATGAACTACAAAAAAATAAAAAAAATAAAAACGTATCAAAAAGTGACAAAAATGTTCATATATCTGAATTTTTTCATTAGTATTACTACTATATTTTATATATATATAAATATATGCAACGCTACCAAAACACAGCAGAGTGACGGGCATGATCGCAACGTCTAGTTACATTTTTTGAGAGGTGCTACGTCAGGAAACAGGTGTTCATGTCCTGGAGAAGTTAAGGAGAAAACACAAGACTTTCACCAGGAAACAGGTGTTCATGTCCTGGAGAAGTTAAGGAGAAAACACAAGACTTTCACCAGGAAACAGGTGTTCATGTCCTGGAGAAGTTAAGGAGAAAACACAAGACTTTCTCCAGGAAACAGGTGTTCATGTCCTGGAGAAGTTAAGGAGAAAACACATGACTTTCACCTGGAAACAGGTGTTCATGTCCTGGAGAAGATAAGGAGAACATGACTGAAGGACTAAAGCTTTAAGTTTGGGTTGTGTTCATAATTCTAAGTCATGTGAGGGTTAGTCAAGGACTAAATAGTATTTAATGTCTACAAACTACATTCATTTGAGTAAAATATCCATCCATCTTCATCTGCTTATCCGGTATCGGGTCTCGGGGGCAGCAGCTCCAGTAGGGACGTCCCTCCACCTAGTCCTGGGTCTTCCCCGAGGCCTCCTCCCAGCTGGACGTCCCTCCACCTAGTCCTGGGTCTTCCCCGAGGCCTCCTCCTAGCTGGACGTCCCTCCACCTAGTCCTGGGTCTTCCCCGAGGCCTCCTCCCAGCTGGACGTCCCTCCACCTAGTCCTGGGTCTTCCCCGAGGCCTCCTCCTAGCTGGACGTCCCTCCACCTAGTCCTGGGTCTTCCTCGAGGCCTCCTCCCAGCTTGACGTCCCTCCACCTAGTCCTGAGTCTTCCTCAAGGCCTCCTCCCAGCTGGACATCCCTCCACCTAGTCCTGGGTCTTAGACGTGCCTGGACCACCTCCCTAGGGACCCCCCCAGGAGGCATCCTCACCAGATGCCCGAACCACCTCAACTGGCTCCTTTTGACGTGAAGGAGCAGCGGCTCTACTCCGAGCTCCTCTCGGATGACTGAGCTTCTCACCCGGTCTCTAAGGGAGACCCAGCCCCCCCCCCTCCTGAGGAAACCCATTTCGGCCGCTTGTACCCTGGATCTGGTTCTTCCGGTCCTGCCCCAGCCTTCATGGCCATAGGTGAAGGTAGGAACGAACACTGACCGGTAGATCCAGAGCTCTGCCTTCTGGCTCAAGTCTCTTTTCGTCAAATCAATAAACAATGTAATACCCCCTCCTCCTCCCCCTGCTCCTATCCTCCGACCAATCACACGCTCCATGGTCCCCTCACTCGCAAACAAGACCCCGAGGTACTGAAACTCCTTCATTTGGGGTAAGGACGAGTGAAATATAACTTTTTAATAAGACCAGACATTAGAAATACAGTAATGAACACCAACAATTAACTTATAGTATCTAGTGCGTTGAATGTATTGAAATTTGACACTAAATTTGACAACATTATTGATTCAAAGACATCGTCGCCGGCGGCAACGTTAACGTACGTTAACGTCGCCGGCGGCAACGCTAACGTACGTTCACGATTTTTCTTTAAATTGGATTCAAAATGTTGTTTTTAGCATTTAGCTTAATTGCTCAAAGTTGTTGTTTTCCTGAAGAGAGTTCGAGAATGAGTCAAACAAAAAGAACTGTCGACACACACACACACACACACGCGTACACGCGTACACGCACACGCGTGCACACACACACACACACACACACACACACACTAGTATACTATCCTAGGAGCAGCCTATGAGACGGTTACGGGCTTATTTCCAGGAAAACCAAGCGCTATTCTTTCTGTTGACTTGAGGTCAGAGGAGGCTTCTGGGTAGTGAGACGGGACAGGGCGGGGTGTCTTACACACACACACACACACACACACACACACAGACACACACACACACACACACACACACACACACACACACACACACACACACACACACTCTGAGCTGTGAGAACATTTTCTTGTGGCCCCGAGGTGTCAGGAGCACCCATCAAACCACCAACAACTAATTATTACCTTCCTTTCCTTTCTCACCGCGTGTGTGTGTGTGTGTGTGTGTGTGTGTGTGTGTGTGTGTGTGTGTGTGTGTGTGTGTACCGGCC
>JABXJD010000154.1:1035000-1037500 GCA_013375575.1 Percina caprodes | reverse complement strand
TTCAGCGTTTTTTAAGTTTTTTCTGACATTTTTGTCACTTTTTTCAAACTTCTTTTATTTATTTTTTCTCCAAATGCTATGAAATTAAATAAAACTCCAAATTCAATAAACGTAGCCAACTGATAATTTCTTCAGGGTATTTCTTATGGTTATTATTTAATATAGAAGGGGTAAGAATACATAAGTTTGACTTTTGCTCGTATAATTAGAGATTTTTTAAGAACTAAGAATTAAGGATTTTTTTCTGTTTTTATCACATTTTTCTTATTTTTGTTTTTTTTACATTTTCAAAAATAAATAATAAATAATAAATAATAAATAATAAATAATAAATAATAAATAATAAATAATAAATAATGAGTTCCAAACCATCAACAGCAAAAATTAATAAAAACTTTCCTTTCTTCCTCCCCCCTTTCCAGTTACTCTTATTGTGTCTTATAGCATCCCTCCCTCCCTCCCTCCCTCCCTCCCAATGTGCCTCTCTTCCTCTCTCCTAACCTCCTTTCCTCCCTCCATGCCTCGCTCCCTCCTTCCCTTCCTCCCTCACTCCCTCCCTCCTTCCTCCCTCCCTCCCTCCTCTTTCCCTCTCTCCCTTCCTCCTTTTTTGTGAAGCTTTTTCTTTATTTACTTGTTTTACAGTTTTTAACAGTGATCCAGAATGAAAATCTGTATAAACATTAAATGTATTCCCTTTCCTCTTACAGTATTTTACCCCTCCCTCCCTCCTTCCCTCCCTTTTCCCTCCCTCTTTCCCTCCCTCCTTCCCTCCCTCTTTCCCTCCCTTCTCCCTCCCTCCCTCCCTCCCTTCTCCCTCCCTCTTTCCCTCCCTCCTTCCCTCCCTTCTCCCTCCCTCCTTCCCTCCCTTCTCCCTCCCTCTTTCCCTCCCTCCTTCCCTCCCTCTTTCCCTCCCTTCTCCCTCCCTCCTTCCCTCCCTCCCTCCCTCCCTCCCTTCTTCCTCCCTCCCTCCCCCTGGCCGTGTTTTTTTCTATCGCTCAGAGTTTGCGTGCCGATTTAGAGTGTTTTCATCGATGTCGAGACCTTGCTATCAAACATGACTGCCTCTGCTCTAATTCACCCCCAGGACACCACACACACACACACACACACACACACACACACACACACACACACACACACACACACACACACACACACACACACACACACACACACAAACAGGCTTCTCTCTCTCACACAGTTGAATGAACATCCATATCCACACACACACTCACTCACATTCTTTCTTTACACAGACAAACAGTCACAGTTCAGTCTGCTAACACACACACACACACACACACACACACACACACACACACACACACACACACACACGGTGTGTTTAGCCCTCAGTGTCACAGGCTGTGAATTTAATATTGATTCCATAAAGTAGTTTCAGTGTAACATGTCAGAGCGAGTTATCGTCAGAGCAGCGAGCCGGACGGAGAGGAGAGCAGCTAGCACGCAACGCTGCGGGGGGGGAGGGAGGGAGGGAGGGAGGGAGGGAGGGAGAGGGAGGAGGGAGGGAGAGAGAGAGAGGAGGGGGAGAGAGAGAGAGAGAGAGAGACAAGAAAAAAAGACGAATGAAACCAAAAATGGTGGAAGGATGGAGGGCTAAAGCGGGGGGAGTGAGTGGGAGGGCGGAAGGGAGGGGGAGTAAAGGAAAGAAAGGGGGAAGGAGAGAGGAGGGAGGAGAGGAGGGGAAGGGAGGATTGAGACATGGAGGAGAGAGAGCAAAGGAGGAGATAGAGAGAAGAGTTGTGGAGGAGAGCGAAAAGAAAAGGCAGAGAAAATAGGAAGGAAGGAATAAAACGGGGAAGGAAAGGGAAAGGAGGAGTCAAGGTTGGAAGGAGGAGAGAAAACAGAGAGAGCAGGAAAGAGAAGGAGAAAGGGAGAGAAGAGGGAGGAAGAGTGGATGAAAAACGGGAGAAGGAGAGAGAAAAGCGTGAGGTGGAGGTGGAAAAAAGTGGACGGATGGAGAGAGGAGAGAAGAAATGAAGAGGGAGAAAAAAAGAGTGGTGGGAAGCATGTAAAGAAAGAAAGGGGGAAGGATGAAAGGGTACAGAAGGAGTTGTGGAGGAAGAGTGAAAGAAAGCAAGGGAAAAGGAGAGAGGAAGGAGGAGAGGATGGATGGAGGAAGGACTGAGAAGCGGAGGAAAAAGGTGAAGAAAAACTTAAGGGAGTGAGGAGAAGAGGAAGCAAGGAAGGAGGCTGAGGAGGGAGGAAAGGGAGAAGGAAATAGACACTAAGGAGGAGAGGAAGGGGGAAGAAGAGAGACAAGAGAGAGATGAGGAGGAAAGAAAAGAAGGGAGAGGAAGAATGGAAGGAAAAAAGGAAAGAAGGAGGGAGAGAAATGTGAAGCAATGTAGGAGGAAAGGTGGAAGAGGGAGAGGGGGAGATTAGAGAGGAGGAGAGATGGGGGAGGGGGGAGGAAGGAAGGAAAGGAAAGGAGGAGAGGAAGGATGAAAGGATGAGGGACTGTGTTTTTTGGTGATAC
>JABXJD010000154.1:1025000-1030000 GCA_013375575.1 Percina caprodes | reverse complement strand
AGACAACATGAGGACAACATGAGGACAACATGAGGACAACATGAAGACAACATGGGGACAACATGAGGACAACATGAGGGCAACATGAAGACAACATGAGGACAACATGAGGACAACATGAAGACAACATGAGGACAACATGAGGGCAACATGAAGACAACATGAGGGCAACATGAGGACAACATGAGGACAACATGAAGACAACATGAGGGCAACATGAGGGCAACATGAGGACAACATGAAGACAACATGAAGACAACATGAGGGCAACATGAGGACAACATGAGGACAACATGAAGACAACATGAAGACAACATGAGGACAACATGAGGACAACATGAGGACAACATGAGGGCAACATGAAGACAACATGAGGACAACATGAGGGCAACATGAAGACAACATGAAGACAACATGAGGGCAACATGAAGACAACATGAGGACAACATGAAGACAACATGGGGACAACATGAGGACAACATGAGGACAACATGAGGGCAACATGAAGACAACATGAGGACAACATGAGGACAACATGAGGGCAACATGAGGACAACATGAGGGCAACATGAGGACAACATGAGGGCAACATGAGGGCAACATGAGGACAACATGAGGACAACATGAAGACAACATGAAGACAACATGAGGGCAACATGAGGGCAACATGAGGACAACATGAGGACAACATGAAGACAACATAAGGGCAACATGAGGGCAACATGAGGACAACATGAGGACAACATGAGGGCAACATGAGGACAACATGAAGACAACATGAGGACAACATGAGGGCAACATGAGGGCAACATGAGGGCAACATGAGGACAACATGAGGGCAACATGAGGGCAACATAAGGACAACATGAGGACAACATGAAGACAACATGAAGACAACATGAGGGCAACATGAGGACAACATGAGGACAACATGAAGACAACATGAGGACAACATGAGGACAACATGAGGGCAACATGAGGACAACATGAGGGCAACATGAAGACAACATGAGGGCAACATGAAGACAACATGAAGACAACAGGAGGACAACATGAGGGCAACATGAGGGCAACATGAGGACAACATGAAGACAACATGAGGACAACATGAGGGCGACATGAGGGTGACATGAAGACAACATGAAGGCAACATGAGGACAACATGAGGGTGACATGAAGACAACATGAGGGCAACATGAGGACAACATTAAGACAACATGAGGACAACATGAGGGCGACATGAGGGTGACATGAAGACAACATGAAGGCAACATGAGGACAACTTGAGGATGACATGAAGACAACTTGAGGGCAACATGAGGACACAATGAAGACAAAATGAGGACAACATGAGGACAACATGAGGACAACATGAAGACAACATGAGGGCAACATGAAGACAACATGAGGGCAACATGAGGACAACATGAGGGCAACATGAAGACAACATGAAGACAACATGAGGGCAACATGAAGACAACATGAGGACAACATGAGGACAACATGAAGACAACATGAAGACAACATGAAGACAACATGAGGGCAACATGAAGACAACATGAGGGCAACATGAGGACAACATGAGGGCAACATGAAGACAACATGAGGACAACATGAGGACAACATGAGGACAACATGAGGACAACATGAGGACAACAGGAGGGATCATAAACTGAGTCTTAGCGTACCGTTCACACCGCCGCTGAGTCTAATTCATCACTAAGTGGCTTCCTGTCGGCGGCGAGATGATTTCTCCATAATTCATATTTAACACCATTAAATGACTCACGTTTCAACGCTGTTTGACACCTGAGACGCGCCGACAATGACACACAAAGAGAATTTACACCTCAAAGTAAAGTCCCACAATGCCTACGTCGTTCCTTCTCTAATAACCATGAACTGTCAGGTCTTAAAGACACGGCGCCGGTAATCTTTTCGGGGGGGTAGGTTGGAGGGGGTGGAGCTGCAGGTGCTAACAGTCGGAGCTAATTGGGCTGCCGAGCCAATTAGAGACGGGAGACTGGCGGCGTTAATAAACCTGCAGACCTGCGGAGACACAGTCGGGGACGCTCGTCTGTGAAATCAACAGAGACACTCGGGGAGACGGAGACGTCCTGAGAAGGAGCAGCGGCGTTCCTGGAAGGTGTCTCTGAGTCTGGAGATGGTGTCTCTGAGTCTGGAGACGGTGTCTCTGAGTCTGGAGATGGTGTCTCTGAGTCTGGAGACGGTGTCTCTGAGTCTGGAGACGGTGTCTCTGAGTCTGGAGATGGTGTCTCTGAGTCTGAAGATGGTGTCTCTGAGTCTAGAGACGGTGTTTCTGAGTCTGGAGACAGTGTCTCTGAGTCTGAAGATGGTGTCTCTGAGTCTGGAGACGGTGTCTCTGAGTCTGGAGACGATGTTTCTGAGTCTGGAGACGGTGTCTCTGAGTCTGGAGATGGTGGTTCTGAGTCTCTGAGTCTGGAGACGGTGTTTCTGAGTCTGGAGACGGTGTCTCTGAGTCTGGAAACGGTGTTTCTGAGTCTGGAGACGGTGTTTCTGAGTCTGGAGACAGTGTCTCTGAGTCTAGAGACGGTGTCTCTGAGTCTGGAGACGATGTTTCTGAGTCTGGAGACGGTGTCTCTGAGTCTGGAGACGGTGTTTCTGAGTCTGGAGACGGTGTTTCTGAGTCTCTGAGTCTGGAGACGGTGTTTCTGAGTCTGGAGACGGTGTCTCTGAGTCTAGAGACGGTGTCTCTGAGTCTGGAGACGATGTTTCTGAGTCTGGAGACGGTGTCTCTGAGTCTGGAGACGGTGTTTCTGAGTCTGGAGACGGTGTCTCTGAGTCTGGAGACGGTGTTTCTGAGTCTCTGAGTCTGGAGACGGTGTTTCTGAGTCTGGAGACGGTGTTTCTGAGTCTGGAAACGGTGTCTCTGAGTCTCTGAGTCTGGAGACGGTGTCTCTGAGTCTAGAGACGGTGTCTCTGAGTCTGGAGACGGTGTCTCTGAGTCTGGAGACGTTGGAATGGAAGGAACGTCCAAAAGGCTCAAAGGTAACGTAGAAAAGATGTTAAAACGAATAAAAACGGGACCAGAACACACACACACACACACACACACACACACACACAGAAAGTACAACACACACACACACACACACACACACACACACACAGAAAGTACAACACACACACACACAGAAAGTACAACACACACACACACGCACACACAGAGAAAGTACAACACACACACACACAGACACACATACATACACACAAAGTACAAAACACACACACGCACACACACACACAGAAAGTACAACACACACACACACACACACACACACACAGACACACATACACACACACAAAGTACAAAACACACACACACACACACACACACACACACACACACACAAAGACAAACACAGACACACACAGACAAAGTACAACACACACACAGACACACACACACACACACACACACAGAAAGTACAACACACACACACACACACACACACACAGACACACATACACACACACAAAGTACAAAACACACACACACACACACAAAGACACACACAGACACACACAGACACACACAGACAAAGTACAACACACACACAGACACACACACACACACACAGAAAGTACAACACACACACACACACACACACACACACACAGACACACATATACACACAAAGTACAAAACACACACACACAAACACAAACACAGAAAGTACAAAACACACACACAGACACACACACACACAGACACACACACACACACACACACACAGACACACACACACACACACACACACACAGACACACATATACACACAAAGTACAAAACACACACACACAAACACAAACACAGAAAGTACAAAACACACACACAGACACACACACACACAGACACACACACACACACACACACACACACACACACACACACACAGAAAGTACAAAACATGCAACCACGGTATCGGTTTTGTTTATCTCAAATTCTCAATGTTTTGTTGCTTAAAAAAAAGATCATGTTTTTTTTATATTTATCACCCCCCCCCCCCCCCCCAATGTCTTTGTCCCTTTTGTTGACATTTTGTCATTTTTCAACATTTTAGCTGGTTTTTCCAAACTTTTTGACACTTCTTCCAGTGTTTTTTTTGTATAGTTTTTGTCACTTTTTCCAATATTTTTTATATTTTTACCCAATATTTTGTTGCGTTGTTCGATATTTTCCACCATTTTCTGCCATATTTCTGATTAACAAAAACAAAATTGGAAACGTAGAAACTTGTAAATTTTACGTTATATTTTCTACAGTGATCTGTATTTTTTGATGAAAACCGCTGCTGGAAATTTCAATTTTTCTTACTTTTTTGTCTCTTTTTTCAACACCTTTGTCCCTTTTTTTGATGTTTAACACTACGTAACACTAACTTATTAACTTTAGTTTTAGTTATTTTTGGAATTTATGGTCAATAAAGCTCATTTATAGGAAATTATACCTAATGTTTGAGTTAGAAAAGCAGAAATTAGGAATTATTGAGACTAAAATTAAAGGAATGGATGTTGATGATAATCACAGACTGGAATATGTCAACTTTTACTCTCAATACTATTTCAAAAACACTTCAATTTGGTTTCAAATGCTATAAAATTGAATAAGACGCCCCAAAATTAATGAAAGTAGAGATTTGTACTTGGCAAAGAGCGTTGTGTGGAATCAATCATGTTATTTTGGGGAATTAAAAAGAACATTGATATAGGACAACATGAGGACAACATGAGGACAACATGAGGACAACATGAGGACAACATGAAGACAACATGAAGACAACATGAAGACCACATGAGGACAACATGAAGACAACATGAGGACAACATGAAGACAACATGAAGACAACATGAGGACAACATGAGGACAACATGAGGACAACATGAAGACAACATGAAGACCACATGAGGACAACATGAAGACAACATGAAGACAACATGAGGACAACATGAAGACA
>JABXJD010000154.1:1015000-1020000 GCA_013375575.1 Percina caprodes | reverse complement strand
CTGAATGTAATACCGCACCAGCTGCTCCGATTCTCCGACCAATCTCACGCTCCATAGTCCCTCACTCGCGAACAAGACCCCAAGGTACTTAAACTCCTTCACTTGGGGTAAGGACTCACTCCCTACCCGAAGAAAGCACTCCATCGGTTTCCTGCTGAGAACCATGGCCTCAGATTTAGAGGTGCTGATCCTCATCCCAGCCGCTTCACACTCGGCTGCGAACCGATCCAGTGAGTGCTGGAGGTCACAGGCCGATGACGCCATCAAGACCACATCATCTGCAAAAGCAGCGATGAGATCCCGAGCCCACCGAACTGCAACCCCTCCCGCCCGACTACGCCTCGATATCCTGTCCATAAATATTACAAACAGGATTGGTGACAAAGCGCAGCCCTGGCGGAGGCCAACCCTCACCTGGAACGAGTCCGACTTACTGCCGAGAACCCGGACACAGCTCTCGCTTTGGTCATACAGAGATTGGATGGCCCTGAGAAGGGACCCCCTCACCCCATACTCTCGCAGCACCTCCCACAATTTCTCCCGGGGGACCCGGTCATACGCCTTCTCCAGATCCACAAAACACATGTAGACTGGTTGGGCATACTCCCAGGCCCCCTCCAGGATCCCTGCAAGAGTGAAGATCTGATCCGTTGTTCCACGGCCAGGACGGAATCCACATTGTTTCTCTTCAATCCGAGGTTCGACTATCGGCCGAACCCTCCTTTCCAGCACCTTGGAGTAGACTTTACCAGGAGGCTGAGAAGTGTGATACCCCTGTAATTGGCACACACCCTCTGGTCCCCCTTTTTGAATAGGGGAACCACCACCCCGGTCTGCCACTCCTTAGGCACCGTCCCAGACTTCCACGCAATGTTAAAGAGGCGTGTCAACCAAGACATCCCCTCCACACCCAGAGCTCTCAGCATTTCTGGACGGATCTCATCAATCCCTGGGGCTTTGCCGCTGTGGAGTTGTTTGACTACCTCAGCGACCTCCACCAGGGAAATTGACGACAATCCCCCATCATCCTCCAGCTCTGCCTCTACCACAGAGGGCGTGTCGGCTGGATTTAGGAGTTCCTCAAAGTGCTCCTTCCACCGTTCTATTACCTCCCCAGTTGAGGTCAACAACGTCCCATCCTTACTGTACACAGCTTGGATGATTCCTCGCTTCCCCCTCCTAAGGTGGTGAACGGTTTTCCAGAAGCACCTTGGTGCCGACCGAAAGTCCTTCTCCATGAATTTAGCATAAAGTAAGTCACCCAAATAATTACTTTCCTGTAAAGTAACACGACAGAGGCAGGAGCGTTACCGTGGAGACGCTCGGGGTGGGGGATTGGGGACAGTTTAGTACACATATGTGTATATATATATATATATATATATATATATATATATATATATATATATATATATATATATATATATATATATATATATATATATACATACATATACAGTGGTGCTCAAATGTTTACATACACATGCTTAAGTTGACTAAAAGAGGAATAAAAAATCATGTTTTGGAAATTTATTTTAATACCTAAATTAAAAATGAGGTAAAATCCAACCTTTAAGGACACCAATTTTCTTTGTGAATGAATAACGTATTGTAAATAAATAAATGTTCTTATTTAAAATACAGGGTCATAAGTATACATACCCTATGTTAAATTCCCATAGAGGCAGGCAGATTTTTATTATTAAAGGCCAGTTATTTCCTGGATTCAGGATATTATGCATCCTGATAAAGTTCCCTTGGCCTTTAGAATTAAAATAGCCCCACATCATCACATACTCTTCACCATGCTTAGAGATAGGCATGGTTTTATTTCAGTTAGACTAATACCTGGTTTGATTTGCATTGAGAGATGATTTTATAGAAAGTATCCCATGCCTATCTCTAAGCATGGTGAAGAGTATGTGATGATGTGGGGCTATTTTAATTCTAAAGGCCAAGGGAACTTTATCAGGATGCATAATATCCTGAATCCAGGAAATAACTGGCCTTTAATAATAAAATCTGCCTGCCTCTATGGGAATTTAACATAGGGGTATGTATACTTATGACCCTGTATTTTAAATAAGAACATTTATTTATTTACAATACGTTATTCATTCACAAAGAAAATTGGTGTCCTTAAAGGTTGGATTTTACCTCATTTTTTAATTTAGGTATTAAAATAAATTTCCAAAACATGATTTTTTTATTCCTCTTTTTAGTCAACTTAAGCATGTGTATGTAAACTTTTGAGCACCACTGTACGTATATGTATATACATACATATACGTATATATATGTATATGTATATATATATATATATATATATACATATATATATATGTGTATATATATATATATATATGTGTATACGTATATATATATATATATATATATATATATATACATATACGTAATTTGTATATATATATATATATATATATATATGTGTATATATATATATATATGTGTATACGTATACACATATATATATACGTATACACATATAGGCTATATATGTGTATATATATATATATGTGTATACGTATACACATATATATATATATATATATATATATATATATATATATATATATATATAATCTCCCCATTTCACGCTGACATCGCCGTAAAGACGTTGTTGCCACTGGCAACCAATCAGAATGTGGCTGTCTGTCACATTTTGATTGGCTGCCGGTCTCAGAGAATACTTCCACACGGCCGTGAGTGTCGACACTCAGTCCCACCGAGACGGTTTTAATTAAACAGCATGTCACTTTAGAGTAGAAGTACTTGGTTTTGCAGAACTCGAGACCAGGGCTTTCCTCTCTGACCCTCGGATGACGATGAGGACTCAGGATTTTTTAAGACCACAAAGCAGGGATGGCACTAAATCGCCTGTATAGTCTGATTCATGTGTTAACATCATCACTGTAATTATCATATGCAACTAATAACTGAAATGTGTCGCTCTCAGGGTCCTAATTTAACGATGGGAGCGCACGCCGTGAAGCTCCATGGTCCTAAAGGGTTGGACGTAGTCATGCAATCAACCAATCAGACGTCCTCTCCCATTCCCTTTAACAGCCAATCAGAGGCAATCTACATACTACTCTCTCCTGATGTCTCTCTCCTGATGTCTCTCTACCATTGTCTCTCTCCTGATGTCTCTCTCCTGATGTCTCTCTACCATTGTCTCTCTACTCTTGTCTCTCTCCTGATGTCTCTCTCCTGATGTCTCTCTCCTGATGACTCTCTCCTGATGTCTCTCTCCTGATGTCTCTCTACCATTGTCTCTCTACTCTTGTCTCTCTACTCTTGTCTCTCTCCTGATGTCTCTCTCCTGATGTCTCTCTCCTGTTGTCTCTCTCCTGATGTCTCTCTCCTGATGTCTCTCTACCGTTGTCTCTCTCCTGATGTCTCTCTACCATTGTCTCTCTACTCTTGTCTCTCTCCTGATGTCTCTCTCCTGATGTCTCTCTACCGTTGTCTCTCTACTGATGTCTCTCTACCATTGTCTCTCTACTCTTGTCTCTCTCCTGATGTCTCTCTCCTGATGTCTCTCTCCTGATGTCTCTCTACTGATGTCTCTCTCCTGTTGTCTCTCTACTGATGTCTCTCTACTCTTGTCTCTCTACTGATGTCTATCTCCTGTTGTCTCTCTACTGTTGTCTCTCTCTACTGATGTCTCTCTACTGATGTCTCTCTACCGTTGTCTCTCTACTGATGTCTCTCTACCGTTGTCTCTCTACTGATGTCTCTCTACCGTTGTCTCTCTACTGATGTCTCTCTACCGTTGTCTCTCTACATACTCCGTCCCCCTGCAGCCCTGCTCTGCCTTCTACACACTGAGGACAGATGTTTGCGTTGTATCCGACGCTGTGTCCAAGCGTTAGTATTTTACGAGTTCGGAGTGAGAACGTGTTGGAAATTTGCCGTCGACCCTCAGACCTTCAGACCCTCAGACCTTCAGACCCTCAGAGCCTCAGACCTTCAGACCCTCAGACCTTCAGACCTTCAGACCCTCAGACCTTCAGACCCTCAGACCCTCAGACCTTCAGACCCTCAGACCCTCAGACCTTCAGACCCTCAGACCTTCAGACCCTCAGACCTTCAGACCCTCAGACCCTCAGACCCTCAGACCTTCAGACCCTCAGACCCTCAGACCCTCAGACCCTCAGAGCCTCAGACCTTCAGACCCTCAGACCCTCAGACCCTCAGACCCTCAGACCTTCAGACCCTCAGACCCTCAGACCTTCAGACCCTCAGACCTTCAGACCCTCAGACCTTCAGACTGCAGGAAAACATACGTTTCATATTCAGTATTGTGTGTAAAATCTGTCAAAATAACAAACAAGCACAGATTTTTATCTTCAAACTGAACAAAGATTCAAATGAATTGACAAAAAGACAACACCAATATGCCTGTAAGGTGCCATGTATTTGTATTTATTGTGTATTATTAATAAAGAGATTATTATTGCACAGTATTTAAAGATGGTACACACACAGCAAGGACTCAGTGTTTGTGTGTGCTGGTTAATTAAAGTGTATAATTCCTGTTGTTCAGTACCGTCACATGAAGAGAGATGATAATAGACTGTGTGTGTGTGTGTGTGTGTGTGTGTGTGTGTGTGTGTGTGTGTGTGTGTGTGTGTGTGTGTGTGTGTGTGTGGCAGACGCCTGTAGATGGCAGCAGAGAACAGTGAATAAGCTGCACTTGTCACACTCATGCGTATAAATTCAAATCAAATCTCTCAGTTTTGTATTTTCCAACTCAATTTAAATGGACAAGAACATTTGAAAGCACAGATTCATATTTCATAAATCACGTAAGCCCATTTCTTTGTATTTTTTAATCACAACAGTGAACCAATACCAGAGAAAGCCCTCAAACCATTTTACGTATCTTCACAATCAGAATTATACTCACACAAATTCAAAATGTAATAAATAGCAAGCAAAATAAATCATTAATCTTCATGCACACGTTGCTATTT
>JABXJD010000154.1:995000-1010000 GCA_013375575.1 Percina caprodes | reverse complement strand
GATGGAGACATAGATAGAAACTTTGCCTTAATAAAAGCCTCCTGCGGCTGCCTCAGGTGGATCCGAGCCCATCTGTCTCCTCTCCGCAGGGAGATGTGGGGGTGGGGGGAGGGAGGGAGGGAGGGGGGACGGAGGTAAATTAACAAGTTGCCACATGTTTCCAGGCTGTGAGATGAAAGTGGCTCTGCTGCTTTTAATTACACCTGTCACTCCTAAAGTCTCAATGTAACCAATGGAGGGAGAGCGAGGGGGGAGAGGGGGGGGAAAGGGGGGGAGGGAGAGAGAGAGTGAAAGATCAGCCCATCAGTCTCTATAGGACAACATGGGCCCTTAACACCCCCCCCCCCAGCCCATCAGTCTCTATAGGATAACATGAGTCAACATGGTGACAAAAGTGTTGCAAAAAGGGACGAAAACGTAAAAAAAAGTTAAAAACATCAATAAAAAGCATCAAAAGTGTTGATTTTCAGCACAAGTGTATGTTTCCGAGTACATATACTATATACTATGTATATATTTTGTATACTATATAGAGTACATATACTCTCTGACGTTGTACTGTACTTAATATTCTGATACATGTACTTTTACTGAAGTAAGAGATCATCAGTCATCAGTCTTCTCTCTCTCTCTCTCTCTCTCTCTCTCTCTCTCTCTCTCTCTCTCTCTCTCTCTCTCTCTCTCTCTCTCTCTCTCTCTCTCTCTCTCTCTCTCTCTCTCTCCGGTATAATTGGTCTGAGTGTGTTTTTCTGCTCGTATGCTACATTAATTAACACAGCAATCAGACCGGGGACAATATGGCTTTATTTGTTCCTGCGGGAGAGCCGTGTGTGTGTAGGTGTGTGTGTTTGTGAATATATGTAGAGGTGTGTGTGTTTGTGAATGTATGTGTGTGTCTATGTGTGTGTTTCTGTGTGCGTGTGTATATGTAGGTGTGTGTGTGCGTGTGTGTGTGTGTGTGCGTGTATGTAGGTGTGTGTGTGTATATAAGTGTGTGTGTGTGTGTTTCTGTATGTGTGTGTGTATGTAAGTGTGTGTGTGTTTCTGTATGTGTGTGTGTGTGTGTTTCTGTATGTGTGTGTGTGTGTGTGTGTGTGTGTGTGTGTGTGTGGACAGGTGATATTCACATGCATGTGAGACTTTTATGGTTCATTATAAGCTCTAACAAGGCTTCAGTAGCTGGATGTGTGGAGGCCGCTGGGAGCTGCTGCTCTCACCGGGCAGCTGGGAATACACACCGCCGACAACAACACACACACACACACACACACACACGTACAGAAAACAATTAGAGTGAGCCACTGTGCGTATGCGTGTGTGTGTATATGTGTGTGTATTTGTGTGTGTGTGTGCTGGATGATCACAAGTCTGCAAATAGTCTGCTGTATGAAAAAAAGTATACTTATAATTCTCAGCATGTTATGAATATTAAAGCAATATTTCTCCCAAAAAAGCCTCGAGAGGCTCTCCGCGGCTCCAGAAAAGGTTTCCTATGGAGTGCCGTTGAATCAGCTCACACAGACTCCCAGGGAGGCAGACAAAAGAGCGAAAAAGTGTGTATCCACGGATAAATCCCGGACGAGCCCCCAGTTTGTCAGAAACCTGATCTAGATTACACTATAACAAATCTAACAGGACATTTACTGTAACTATGGCAACAATTGTCCAGCAAGTTACTGTGAATCCTTTTTACAGTAAAGAAAGTACTTCATCCATTCACAGTATTTTATGTATTCATTGGAAAATACAAAACAATTGAACACAACATTTTTGTATTCCCAACTTGTATATATTCAGATATTTGTTCTTGTATTTCATCCTATTTGTTATTTCATGTGTATTGTTTCCTAGTATTTCAATTATATTTATATTCTATACGACTGATTTTGCTGCTGTAACACTGTAATTTCCCTTTTCATTGGGATCTATCTATCTATCTATCTATCTATCTATCTATCTATCTATCTATCTATCTATCTATCTATCTATCTACCTACCTACCTACCTACCTACCTACCCACCTACCTACCTACCTTCCTATCTATCTACCCTACCTTCCCACCTCCCTACCTACCTCCCTACCTACCTACACACCTACCTACCCTTCCTATCTGCCTTCCTACCTACCTACCTACCTACCTTCCTATCTGCCTACCTGCCTACCTACCTGCCTACCTACCTACCTACCTACCTACCTACCTACCTACCTACCTTCCTATCTATCTACCCTACCTTCCCACCTCCCTACCTACCTCCTACCTACCTACCTACCTACCTACCTACCTATCTGCCTTCCTACCTACCTACCTATCTGCCTCCCTACCTACCTCCCTACCTCCCTCCCTACCTCCCTACCTACCTCCCTACCTCCCTCCCTACCTGCCTTCCTACCTCCCTCCCTACCTGCCTTCCTACCTCCCTCCCTACCTGCCTTCCTACCTACCTACCTACCTGCCTTCCTACCTACCTACCTACCTACCTACCCATTGACACTGATGAACATTTCCTCTTCGGTCCCCCTACAGGTTGGTAGTAGAATAGTCCATTATCGCTGTCGTAATGTCTCATTATGCACATTATTTTGGTGCAAGTTTGCCACATCTGGTAGCAGATCTGTAGTCTGAATGAGACACAAGAATAATTTACCAAATTTAATTTATTGTCTTTATTGATCCCCTATGGGGAAATTACAATTATTACACAATACTACCACAGGCCTGAACTACACACACATGCTCAGGTCCTATTCATGCACTAATGGAGAGTTGTCAGTGCCTTGCTCAAGAGTACCTTGGCAGTGCATCTGGCATCTCTCCAGCTACCAGTCCACCACCGTACTTTGGTCCGAACGAGGACTTGAACCTGAGACCTTCCGGTTCCTAACCCCCCAACTCCTACGGACTGAGCTACCGGTAACGGTAATGGACAATTCCACTTCCAACCTGTAGGGGACAGTAGAGGAAATGGTCTTTAAAATTTAAAAAAGGGCATGACATGTCAGGCTTTATCCATGAAATGTACTTCTGTTGATCCAGACTGCATTGTGGGTAATGTAGGCAAATTACGTGTGCAATGAAATAGACTTTATCTGGTTTTGTTGCATCACTTCTGATCCTTTTGTTCATGATCTAGTCCCTCCTGAAGCTCCCAATAAACAAATATCACACGTTCTTACGGCCAGTAGAAGGCGCCATCACACGATCATACGTTGTTTCTGGGCTGACACACACACACACACACACACACACACACACACACACACACACACACACACACACACTCTTACTTACATACACACCCTTCAACACTTGTGCTAATGAAGCCGAGCTGCAGCACACACCGTGTTTGAGCCTGTCAATCAAGTGCTTACTAATAGGATTCAACACACACACACACACACACACACACACATACATACACACACACACACACACACACACATACACACACACACATACATACACACTGAGACACGTGCAAACACTCAATAACACACACTCTCTCTCACAGCTGTACCTTTCTATTGAGAGGAGGGTTTCATTGAAAAGGCTGTAATCTGCCCACACAGACTCAACCAGCAGGACAATAAGAGAGAGAGAGAGAGAGAGAGAGAGAGAGAGAGAGAGAGAGAGAGAGAGAGAGAGAGAGAGAGAGAGAGAGAGAGAGAGAGAGAGAGACAGACAGACAGACAGACAGACAGACAGACAGACAGACAGACAGACAGACAGACAGACAGACAGACAGACAGACAGACAGACAGACAGACAGAGAGACAGACAGAGAGAGAGGGGATGCATTGTAACAAAATAGTGTGATATACAATGAAAACACGTGGAGACACAGACAAATAAAAGAGAAATGGAGAGAAGGAGAAAGAATGACGTCACATTTAAGCGTCTTCGGCCTTTTGACTGAGGAACACACGTCACTGCATTGTCATCCAGTGGTTGGGACATGTTACATGGAAACGTGTGCACAACACGTCTTATAATATACTGCGAAATTAGGCGACTGCTTGCATCTATGCATGTATGCATCTATGCATGTATGCATCTATGCATGTATGCATCTATGCATGTATGCATCTATGCATCTATGCATCTATGCATCTATGCATGTATGCATCCTCCCCCGCTCCACCTTCTACCGTGACATACAGGACGCTTCTATGTCACCGCTGCTGCTCTGTTCATATGATAATATAATAATAGTTGGAGGAGCAAGTTGAGGTGGTTCAGGCATCTGGTGAGGATGTCTCCTGGGCGCCTCCCTAGGGAGGTGGTCCAGGCACGTCCAGCTGGGAGGAGGCCTCGGGGAAGACCCAGGACTAGGTGGAGAGATTATATCTCCAACCTGGCCTGGGAACGCCTCGGGATCCCCCAGTCGGAGCTGGTTGATGTGGCTCGGGGAAGGGAAGTTTGGGATCCCCTGCTGGAGCTGCTGCCCCCGAGACCCGATACCGGATAAGCAGATGAAGATGGATGGATGGATAATAATAGTTTAGCCCTCCCAGTCGCGTCCCCTAATGATGCTGCTCATGAAAGGTCAGCGGACTCCTCTGAGCAGAACTGTACCTGCATTTCGTCACGCATTTTTATTATCTGCGCTGTTCTTGACTTAATGGACCTGACAGATGGTGTTATGGGGGAAAACACCGGCCCCCTTAAGTAGTCCCAGGACCCAGGAACACCTGTTTCCTGGTGAAATTCTTGTGTTTTCTCCTTAACTTCTCCAGGACATGAACACCTGTTTCCTGGTGAAAGTCTTGTGTTTTCTCCTTAACTTCTCCAGGACATGAACACCTGTTTCCTGGTGAAAGTCTTGTGTTTTCTCCTTAACTTCTCCAGGACATGAACACCTGTTTCCTGGTGAAAGTCTTGTGTTTTCTCCTTAACTTCTCCATGACATGAACACCTGTTTCCTGGTGAAAGTCTGGTGTTTTCTCCTTAACTTCTCCAGGACATGAACACCTGTTTCCTGGTGAAAGTCTTGTGTTTTCTCCTTAACTTCTCCAGGACATGAACACCTGTTTCCTGGTGAAAGTCTTGTGTTTTCTCCTTAACTTCTCCAGGACATGAACACCTGTTTCCTGGTGAAAGTCTTGTGTTTTCTCCTTAACTTCTCCATGACATGAACACCTGTTTCCTGGTGAAAGTCTTGTGTTTTCTCCTTAACTTCTCCAGGACATGAACACCTGTTTCCTGGTGAAAGTCTTGTGTTTTCTCCTTAACTTCTCCAGGACATGAACTCCCCAGCTTGAAACATACTTAATATTAACAAAGCATCTGATTCGGCGAAATGCCATAAAGCTGCATTATATCTGATCTCCAGCAGGTGAACTTCTCACTTGATTTATTATCTCATGAAACATTTTCATAATGAGTTTTTGTCTCAGTTTGAAGTCTTCTGCAACACAGATTGATAATTTATTTAATTATGGTGTCGTTTTAAAATTGGCAATAAGCGGGGGGTTTAGGGTGGGGCTATGATGTGATTGATGTCTTAGTAAGTGTTTAACGTAACAGAGTGTAAGGGCTCCTCCCTCTCTCCTCCCTCTCTCCTCCCTCTCTCCTCCCCCTCTCCTCCCCTTCTCCTCCCCTTCTCCTCCCTCTCTCCTCCCCCTCTCCTCCCTCTCCACCCCTTCTCCTCCCCTTCTCCTCCCTCTCTCCTCCCCTTCTCCTCCCTCTCTCCTCCCCCCTCTCCTCCCTCTCCACCCCTTCTCCTCCCCTTCTCCTCCCTCTCTCCTCCCCTTCTCCTCCCTCTCTCCTCCCCCCTCTCCTCCCTCTCCCCCTTCCTCTCGTCTAAAATCAGGATGTCTGCCCCTGTAACGCCAAACTCAACGACTCACATCAGATCTCCCCAAACCAATAGGTGACATCACACATGCTCTGTCCATTCATATTTACAGTCTGGGGTTTGAAAGCTCTGTGTTTTAGTGGCCTACCCCCCCTGTGTGTGTGTGTGCTTTCTTGGGAGTGCGTATAAAAGGGGGGGGGTTACATTAGATATGAGTCAAGCTATTGGATGCATTTGCAAGCTTTAACAAGAATGAATCAGACAATGTGTTGATTTCCCTTCAAAACGTGACCTCGAGCACCGCAACACGGCGCTCCTCGCACCGTTAGCGCCTGGATGTTACGTAGCACTACGTTACGCTACGGTACGTTACGTAGCGCTACGCTACGTTAAGTTATGCTACGTTACGTTACTCAGGGCCTCAGGTCGTCCTCTAGACCAAGTCTGGATTTGCTTTGGGGGAACAAAATGACTCAAAGTCAACTTTACTGTCCCTCGAGAGGACGTTCGTGTTACACATCGCCTCAGAAGAAGAAGAAAGACTTCATATAGAAATCATTTACACGTGACAATATGGTGAAATAAAGTTAAAATTAAAGATGAAACTATAAAGAAAAGATTGAGTCTGAAACATTGTGTGTCATTAAGTCGCCTTAGCAACAAGAAATTGTGTTTTTCAATCAGCTGTAGAAGTTTATTTTGGCATTCCTTGACTTCTTTCTGACATTCGGAGTTATAATGCTAACGATGCTAACGATGCTAACGATGTTAACGATGCTAACGATGTTAATGATGCTAACGATGTTAACGATGTTAACGATGTTAATGATGCTAACGATGTTAACGATGTTAACGATGTTAATGATGCTAACGATGTTAACGATGTTAACGATGTTAATGATGCTAACGATGCTAACCGGCTCTGGCAGAACTACTTGATTACGGCGGTGGCGGTGAAGCTACAGTACACACATATAGAGACACACAAACGGGGGAGGAAGAGAGAGAGAGAGACAGAGGGAGGGTAGAGATGAGAGAGAGAGAGAGACAGAGAAAGAGGGAAGGGGAGAGAGAGACAGAGAGGGAGAGGAAGGGGGAGGGAGAAATAGAGGGAGAGAGAGAGGGAGGGCATGGGGAGAGTGAGACAGAGAGGGAGAGAGAGAGATGGAGGGAGAGAGACAGAGCGACAGGGAGGGGAGAGATAGCTAGACAGAGAGAGGAAGGGGGAGAGAGAGACAGAGAGGGAGATGGAAAGAGAGAGAGGGAGGGAGGGGAGAGAGAGGGTAGAGAGAGAGGGAGAGAGAGAGATGGAGGGAGGAGAGAGAGTGAGACAGAGAAAGAGGGAAGGAGAGAGACAGAGAGGGAGAGGGAGAGGAAGGGAGAGATAGAGGTAGAGAGAGAGGGAGGGAGGGCATAGAGAGAGTGAGACAGAGAGAGAAAGAAGGGGGGAGACAGAGAGAAAGGGAGGGTGAGAGAGAGAGACTAAGAGGGAGAGAGAGAGATGGAGGGAGAGACACAGAGCGACAGGGAGGAGAGATAGCTAGACAGAGAGAGGAAGGGGGAGAGAGAGAGACAGAGGGAGATGGAAAGAGAGAGAGAGAGAGAGAAGATGACAGGTGAGCGAGAGAGAGAGAGAGGGTAGAGAGAGAGAGAGAGAGAGAGAGAGAGAGAGAGAGAGAGAGAGAGAGAGAGAGAGAAGATGACAGGTGAGAGAGAGAGAGGGATGGGGAGAGAGAGGGTAGAGAGAGAGAGAGAGAGAGAGAGAGAAGATGACAGGTGAGAGAGGGAGAGGGATGGGGAGAGAGCTAAATAGGGAGGGGTAGAGGGGGGGGAGAAGGAGAGGGAGGGGGTAATTGGTGTGAGGCTGTTTTGGAGGCAGATGAGAGCAGAGTTAACGAGCCGAGCCTCCAGCACCAATTAACCAACAACCTGCAGACGTGGACAGAACACATCTGCTGCAATCACACACACACACACACACACACGCACACACACACACGCACACACACGCACGCACACACGCACACACACACACGCACACACGCACACACACACGGTTAAAGGTGAAGTGTCAGGATGTTGTTCCTCTGTTGGTCGATGACTTTTTATTCTGATTCCAAGAAACAGATGAATTAAAAATCACCGTTTCTTCCATTCACTGGATACAAGACGACAAAATGGCCTCCCTTCACGTCAATAAGACTCGCTGGGACAGTCACTGAGAAGCCTTCGTGTTCCCAGCACTGCATCTCCTGCTGGGTTTTGGGCTAAGTGGCAACAGGAAGAGACAGACCTGCAAAAAGATACTCGGCCGATTTTAAACCAGATCTGTGTCCAGTTCCTGAGAATAATAATTATACTAATAATTAATAATTATAATTATACTGTGTATTGATCCTCAGTGGGGAAATTACAATTTATACACTCTGTTTTTGTTAGAAACCACTACACACAGGCCTGACACACACACACACACACACACACACACACACACACACACACACACACACACACACACACACACAGAGAGATGTGTTCAGCGCTTTGTAAAAATAATGTTTTTTTATTTCCTTTTTGTTTGTTTCTTTGAGACACTTCTGTATTTTCACGAATGGAAAATGGAATTTGTGTCTAAATGTGACTAAAAACTAACAAGTTTTGAAATTTGTCTAATAAGGACGTTGAAAAATCCACCAAAAAAGGTGTCATAAAAGTCAAAATCAGGCACCAAAACATCAATGAAGCGCCAAAAACGTCAAAGAAAGTGACAAAACGTGGGGAAAAAATACGGAAATATGTCGAAAAAGCAACAAAAACGTGTCACAAAAGTCAAAATTTGGCGCAGAATCATTAAAAAAAGAAGCAAAAACATCAAAAAAGAAATATGTCCCTTTAATATTTAATGTATTTCTTGCAGCTGAATTCTGACTACATGACCTGAGGAGGCTTAAAGCCCTAATTATTACTCTGGATAAAGGTGTGTGTGTGTGTGTGTGCGTGCGTGCGTGTGTGTCGTGTGTGTCTGTGTGTGTGTGTCGTGTGTGTGTGTGCGTGCGGGTGTGTGTGTGTGTCGTGTGTGTGTGTGAGGGCCTCTGGGAGAGATAACAGTAATTAACACACAGTTCAATTTACAGCTAGCAACTGTAGACATGCTCGCGTCCCGGCGGACTCTATTACTGTGTGTGTTGGGCCGTGGATTGATTGTCCACACACACACACACACACACACACACACACACACACACACACACACACACACACACACACACACACACACACACACACACACACACACACACACACACACACACACACCATGGGCATTGTGGGCACAGAGGCAAACAAGAAAACATTGAGTCTTATGCAAACATGCAGTAATATGTGCACACAGCCAACGTGTGTGTGTGTGTGTGTGTGTGTGTGTGTGTGTGTGTGTGTGTGTGTGTGTGTGTAATTAAACAAGTGTAAACCGTGCAGTAGAGTGAAAACACACGCGCCGTTCTTTGTTCCTAACATAACAAACATGTTTTCTCATCATCATTATTATTGTCTGTTGGACCAAGAAACAACAACAAGGCGAAGTCGTCGGGTGACATCAGATCCTGTCTTATCCCTCAAACTGCCCCGTTGCCCTCATGTTGTCCTCATGTTGTCCCCATATGGTCTTAATGTCCTCATGTTGTCTTCATGTTGTCCTCATGTTGTCCTCATGTTGTCTTCATGTTGTCCTCATGTTGTCTTCATGTTGTCCTCATGTTGTCTTCATGTTAACCTCATATGGTCTTCATGTTGTCTTCATGTTGTCTTCATGTTGTCCTCATGTTGTCTTCATGTTGTCCTCATGTTGTCTTCATGTTGTCCTCATATGGTCTTCATGTTGTCCTCATGTTGTCTTCATGTTGTCCTCATATGGTCTTCATGTTGTCCTCATGTTGTCTTCATGTTGTCCTCATATGGTCTTCATGTTGTCCTCATGTTGTCTTCATGTTAACCTCATATGGTCTTCATGTTGTCTTCATGTTGTCTTCATGTTGTCCTCATGTTGTCTTCATGTTGTCCTCGTGTTGTCCTCATGTTGTCTTCATGTTGTCTTCATGTTGTCTTCATGTTGTCCTCATGTTGTCCTCATATGGTCTTCATGTTGTCCTCATGTTGTCTTCATGTTGTCCTCATATGGTCTTCATGTTGTCCTCATGTTGTCTTCATGTTAACCTCATATGGTCTTCATGTTGTCTTCATGTTGTCTTCATGTTGTCCTCATGTTGTCTTCATGTTGTCCTCGTGTTGTCCTCATGTTGTCTTCATGTTGTCTTCATGTTGTCTTCATGTTGTCTTCATGTTGTCCTCATGTTGTCCTCGTGTTGTCCTCGTGTTGTCTTCATGTTATCCTCATGTTCTCTCACATTTGCACCATATTTACCTTCATAGAGAATAAAGTCAACCTTAAAAGTGACGCTTATGTCCTAATTATGATTTGAATCTATAGTTTGACTCGGGTGCATTCACATAAACACCCTAGGTTGCATGTTGATGATAATCTCACGTACTTTAATAGCTACGACAGCATGTTAGTGTGCATCTCTCTGCGTTTCTATCCATCCTGTCGCTGTCGGAGCCGCCGGGCTTTGTCTTTAACGCGAGATGAAATCTGTTCTGTTGTCTGTAAATTGATGAATGCTTCACCGTGGGACGGCTCCAGTCAGCAGCACACCCAGCGGGATCTGAAGGTATATTAATCTGTCAAGATCTGCACATTTAACACTTCATATGAAGCCTCTGGGCCTGACAGCAGGACGCAGCTCTGTTGTGGAAATATTGACGTCTTCACGGGAAACTTCCTGCACTGATGTCTGGGCTTTGTTGAGGATGTGAAAAAAAATCAAAGAAATTAAGAAATTAGCTCCAAAAGTGGCACAGAAAACAACGACGCCTCGACGGAAATGCAACCTCTTAAAGGGATACGTCTCTAAAAGAGAGCTGGGACAAACAAAAAAACAACAACAGGACTTTCACCATGGCAACGCCTGTTCCTGTCCTGGAGGACGTGTTTTAATGTAAACCACAAACCATCCAAACCACTCGAGTCAGACGAGACTCAAGTCAAGTCATCTGACTCGAGTCAAGACGTGCGACTCGAGTCAAGTCATACAATCAGTCGTGCAACTCAAGTCTGACTTTAATAGACTTGACTTGAGTCAAAGCCAAGTCGTGTGACTCGAGTTGTGCAGCTTGAGCCTGACTTGAGTGAAGTCGTGCGACTCCAGTCTGACTCAAGTTACACGACTTGACTCTAGTCGCACGACTTGACTCAGGCGAGACTCGAGTCAAGTCGTTCAACTTGAGTCTGATTTGAGTCAAGTCGTGTGACTCAGTCTGACTTCAGTCAAGTTGTGTGACTCAGTCGCACGACTTGACTGAAGTCGTGCGACTCGAGTCATGCGACTCGAGCCTGACTTCAGTCGACTTGACTTGAGTCAAAGCCAAGTCATGTGACTTGAATTGTGCAGCTTGAGCCTGACCTCAGTGAAGTCGTGCGACCCCAGTCTGACTCAAGTTACACGACTTGACTCTAGTCGCACGACTTGACTCTAGTCGCACGACTTGACTCTAGTCACACAACTTGACTCTAGTCACACAACTTGACTCTAGTCACACAACTTGACTCTAGTCACACAACTTGACTCTAGTCGCACGACTTGACTCTAGTCGCACGACTTGACTCTAGTCGCACGACTTGACTCTAGTCGCACGACTTGACTCTAGTCGCACGACTTGACTCTAGTCACACAACTTGACTCTAGTCGCACGACTTGACTCTAGTCGCACGACTTGACTCTAGTCGCACGACTTGACTCTAGTCGCACGACTTGACTCTAGTCGCACGACTTGACTCTAGTCACACGACTTGACTCTAGTCACACGACTTGACTCTAGTCACACGACTTGACTCTAGTCACACGACTTGACTCTAGTCACACGACTTGATTCTAGTCACACGACTTGACTCAGGCGAGACTTAAGTCAAGTCGTGCGACTCGTTAACTTGCGTGCAGCGGAGAAATAAAGTGGTTTTTCATATTGCAACACACATCCTCGTGGGGAAATGTTCCGACTCCACACGCCAGACTCAACTCATACAACTGTTGTTAAAGAAGAAATGTGAAGAGGTTGACTCACACATGCAGGCGGGCTGAAGGCTGGTTGCGACTCGAGTCTCACCAGAGTCAAGTCCTGCGACTCGAGTCTGACATCAGTCAAGTCGTGTGACTCAGTCGCACGACTTGACTGAAGTCATGCGACTCAAGTTAAGCCTGACTTTAATAGACTTGACTTGAGTCAAAGCCAAGTCATGTGACTCGAGTTGTGCAGCTTGAGCCTTACTTGAGTGAAGTCGTGCGACTCCAGTCTGACTCAAGTTACACGACTTGACTCAAGTTACACGACTTGACTCAGGCGAGACTCAAGTCAAGTCGTGCAACTCGAGTCTGACTTCAGTCAAGTCGTGTGACTCAGTCGCACGACTTGACTGGAATCGTGCGACTCGAGTCATGCGACTCGAGCCTGACTTCAGTCGACTTGACTTGAGTCAAAGCCAAGTCATGTGACTCAAATCATGCAGCTTGAGCCTGACCTCAGTTAAGTCGTGCAACTCCAGTCTGACTCAAGTTACACGACTTGACTCAGGCGAGACTCAAGTCCAGAGTCTGATTTGAGTCAAGTCCTGCGACTTAAGTCAAGTCGTGCGACTCGTTAACTTGCGTGCAGCGGAGAAATAAAGTGGTTTTTCATATTGCAACACAGATCCCCGAGAGGAAATGTTCTGACTCCACACACCAGACTCAACTCATACAACTGTTGTTAAAGAAGAAATGTGAAGAGGTTGACTCACACATGCAGGCGGGCTGAAGGCTGGTTGCTGGTTATTTTTAAAACATATTAACGAGTCTGTAACAAAAGGCCTCCTCAAGAGAAATGGCACTTTTCTCGCAACATATGTTCCACTGCAACACGTTGGAATAAATTACCAAACAGTCTTTATTTAATCATCTCGGAGGCTGTCGCCTCTCCGTGGTGTCACGTTCCCGAGTCTCCGCTGTAAAAGGTGACGGGACGCAGGGGATCGAACTTTTACGAGATGTTCTGTAAAAACAGGAAATGTTCTTCATGTTCGATGTAAGAAAGTCTACATTAAAGACATGCATCAAGTATGTTTCCCAAACATGTTGATGAAACATAATTGGCTGTTTTTCTTATTTAATGTCTTTGTAAAAGTCAATCTTTGCTTATTTTGGCTGTTGGTCTTAATTAATTAGCAATTAAAATAACTTGTAGACACAAATAAACACGTGAAAACATGCCTGCTGTCTGCTTGCTGCAAATACATTAAAACAATAGTGTGTGTGTGTGTGTGTGTGTGTGTGTGTGTTTGTATGTGTGTGTGTGTTTGTATGTGTGTGTGTCTCTGTGTGTGTGTGTGTGTGTGTAGTGTCTGTGTGAGTGTCTGTGTGTGTGTGTGTGTGTGTGTCTCTGTGTTTGTGTGTGTGTGTGTGTGTGTGTGAGTGTCTGTGTGTGTGTGTGTGTCTGTGTGTGTGTGTGTGTCTCTGTGTGTGTGTGTGTGTGTGTGTGTCTGTGTGTGTCTCTGTGTCTCTGTGTGTGTGTGTGTGTGTGTGTGTGAGTGTCTGTGTGTCTGTGTGTGTGTCTGTGTGTGTGTCTCTGTGTGTGTTTGTATGTGTGTGTATGTCTTTGTATCTGTGTGTGTGTGTGCCTTTGTGTGCGTGTGTCTTTGTGTGTGTGTGTGTGTGTGTGTGTGGGTGTGTAGGTGTGTGTGTGTGTAGTTGTATGTGTGTCTCTGTGTCTGTGTGTCTGTGGGTGCGAGTGCGTGTGAATGTCTATGAGTGTGTGTGTGTGCGTGCGTGCACGTGCATGCCTGTGTGTGTGTGTGTGTGTGTTCCAAAAGGGTGGGCTGACTGCTTGCCCTTACGTGATTCGTCAAGATCTGAGGTAAGTCACGTGGTGCCCTCTGGGTAATGTAGTTTACATGTCACCCATCAGTGGTCAGTGACAGAGTACCGGCTGCCTGTGAGAAGCAGCGGCAGCAAGAAAACGGGTTGTCCTTCGTGTCACGGGGACATTTTAAATTTATTTACAGTGTGTATTAGCCTGGTGTAGTCCTTCAGGGGGGCCCCGGGGCCTTTTTCATTTAATGTCAACTGCTGTGTTGGCGTCCCCCTCGGCTCTCAGAGACCCTTGTTGATTTTTATGCCATTATACGTATGTTCCACCACAATCCTGCCTCATCCATCAGGTCTTGGGACCCCAGAGGACGAGATGAGGGTGGTGGGATACGCGTCCAGGACGGGTCTCGGGACCCCGGAGGACGAGATGAGGGTGATGGGATACGCGTGCAGGACGGGTCTCGGGACCCCAGAGGACCAGGACTTAGTATCAGAAACATACAATTGAATACAAGAGGGTCTCTAAAACCCAAAGGACAACACAAGGGTTATGAGAGAGAGAGCGAGACAGACAGACAGACAGACAGACAGACAGACAGACAGACAGACAGACAGACAGACAGATAGACAGATAGATAGATAGATAGATAGATAGATAGATAGATAGATATTGATCCTATAAAATGGAAATTATAGTGTTCCAGCAGCCAAATCAGTCACACAGAATATAAATATAATGAAATACTAGGAAACATATACATGAAATAATAATAATAATAATAATAATAATAATAATCATAATAGGAGAAAATAAAAGAACTAATATTTGAATATATCTGAAAGCTGTTTTTTTTTTAATTGGTGCCATGTTATCCCTTCAGGATGTCTTAGAAACTCATATTGTTGTGTTTGAATATATTAGAAAACCTTTACAGTGTATACAGTGTATAAATATAGAAATATAAAATATAAATAGTGCAGAAGAAGAAGAACAAGAAAAGAGAGGGGGGGGGAACGTGGTGCAGAGTTTCTGAGAGCAACTATATACATATATATAAAATAGTAGGAAACATAAATGGTTAATATACACATTATGCAAATAATATAGTCATTAGTGTATCAAAGGTCCTGAATATTAAATATTGCACATTAATGAGATTAAGTTTTAACCCTCGTGTTGTCACACTTTTCACGATATTTAATCAATGTTTTTAATTTTTTCTTATGTTTTTGTCCCTTTTTCCAACGC
>JABXJD010000154.1:987500-990000 GCA_013375575.1 Percina caprodes | reverse complement strand
AGAGCACGGACGTGCAGGACACCGCGCAGCTTCTTATTTTTATTCGTGGAGTTACCGCAAACTTTGAGATGTGTGAGGAGCTGGCAGCCCTACAAAGCATGAAAGGCACTACGACTGGGGAGGATATTTTTGACAAAGTATGTCAAACCATGCAACAGTTGGATCTGGACTGGGCAAAGCTTGCCAGCATCACGACTGACGGGGCCCCTAGCATGGTGGGCGCGTCTCGGGGTCTAATAGGGCGCATGAACCGGGAGATGGAAGAACGGGGTCTCACCGCCCCGCTACAAGTACACTGCCTAATTCACCAGCAAGCGCTGTGCTGCAAAGTGTTGAAGTGGGATTCTGTCATGAAGGTTGTGGTATCGTGCATAAACTTCATCAGAGCAAATGGACTTAAACACAGGCAGTTCCAACAATTCCTGTCTGAACTGGAGTCTGCGTACGGAGATGTGCTGTACTACACAGAGATCCGATGGTTGAGCCGCGGCAAAGTTTTGAGGCGTTTTTACGAGCTGCTACCTGAAATTAACGCATTTCTTCAGTCAAAAGGCAAAACGGTCCCAGAGCTGATCGACCCAGCATGGAAATGGCACCTCGCATTTTTAACAGACGTGACAGAAATGCTGAACGGCCTTAACTTGCAGCTACAAGGGAAGGGGAAACTCATTTGCGACATTTATTCCCATATAAAAGCATTTGAGGTGAAACTAGCGCTGGTTTTGGAACAAGTGAAAAAGCACAATTTCACCCATCTCCCTGCTACCCAAAGCTTTTCTGCAGAGAAGCCAGCTGTCGCGTTCCCAGGTGAAAAGTGTGTGGAAGCACTGGAAATGCTGAAGGCGGAGTTCGGTGTACGGTTCCGTGAACTACATGTTAATGCAAAAGAAATCCGTCTATTTCAGAACCCTTTTGTCGCCGACATCGATGAAGCTCAGCCTTCTTATCAGTTTGAGCTGGCCGAGTTACAGAACTGTGATGTTCTGAAAGACGCATTCAAGCCCAACAGTCGCATTGACTTCTATGCCGCCCTCCCAAATGACACCTACCCTAACATAAAAAAACACGCAATGAAGATGTCCACACTTTTTGGCAGCACGTATATCTGCGAGCAAACCTTTTCACGGATGAAACTCCTGAAAACTCCAACGAGATCAAGATTGACAGATGAACATTTGCATCAGTGTTTGAGACTGGCTGTGACTAGAATGGAACCGGACATTCAACTTCTCACCAGCCAGATGCAGGCCCACAGTTCACACTGATGAACATACAGTACATAGGTAAGCTCACTTTTCTGACTTAAATTAGTCATTCTGAGTATGAACAAATATAATCATAATAAAATCTATTGGGATAAAATCCATCTCCACAACCATACTGGTATTGAAATGTAGTGTGCTGTGTAAGTGCTGTATCACTTAGTTTGGTTTCTTAGCCTGCTTGCTTTGTGGTTTTCAGAGGGAAGTTGATGAGAGAGAGCCTACAGTGGTGTCTACTGGGCTAGCCTATGGAACCTACAAAACTGGATTATAAGGAAAGAACACAAGAACTTTGAGAGACATTTGAGATTCTGCTCTGACAAGTGAAGTTGAACTTTTACCTAGGATTGTGCACGGCACAGCATAACTTTCTTTCTGTGAAGAACCCAGAGAGGGCTATTTGATTTTTATTGATTTCATAAATAGTGTTATTAGCCTATATATTTTCTGCATTATTTTATTCTGTGAAGAACCCAGAGAGGGTTATTTGATCTCAGAAAGGGTTATTAATATTTGGATATGTGTGGTGCGCTGGAGTGTCAGCATGTTTTCTGGAAAACAATAAATGATTACATTTAGGAACCCCTGCGATTGTCACACTTTTTCTGTTAGAAACTGACCCTGGCCCCCCATCAGAGAAGGGAAAAGTTATGTGGCCCTCACTGGAAAAAGTTTGGGGACCCCTGCTCTACAACGTCCCTGTTAGTGATGGCGTTGCATAGTCTGTCCACCAGAGGACGCTCTACAACGTCCCTGTTAGTGATGGCGTTGCATAGTCTGTCCACCAGAGGACGCTCTACAACGTCCCTGTTAGTGATGGCGTTGCATAGTCTGTCCACCAGAGGACGCTCTACAACGTCCCTGTTAGTGATGGCGTTGCATAGTCTGTCCACCAGAGGACGCTCTACAACGTCCCTGTTAGTGATGGCGTTGCATAGTCTGTCCACCAGAGGACGCTCTACAACGTCCCTGTTAGTGATGGCGTTGCATAGTCTGTCCACCAGAGGACGCTCTACAACGTCCCTGTTAGTGATGGCGTTGCATAGTCTGTCCACCAGAGGACGCTCTACAACGTCCCCGTTAGTGATGGCGTTGCACTCACACACTTAGAACATTTTTTCAGATTTTTTCTGCAATTTTACTTCTTATTTCTGTAGTTTTTTCCCGTCCCACATGTCATTTTTTAGGAAGTTTCCTTCACCAGATTCTCATCAGCGACTTTGACACTTCACACATCA
>JABXJD010000154.1:962500-982500 GCA_013375575.1 Percina caprodes | reverse complement strand
TTGTACAAAAATGTTTGCACAGTAATCCGTATGATATCCAGCCGGCTGCAGAGCTCCGTGAGCTGGCAGTCGTATCAGTCGGGTTCAGTTTAGCCGACAAAACGTTAACGACGACTAGTTAAGATTAGAGAAATGATTGGATGACAACTCCCCTGTGGAGGGGGGGTAGGAGCTTGGGTTTCCTGGGTGAGAGTCCTGTGTTTCCCAGGGACACAAGCTTTGATTTCCTGCTTGAATGTGCTGTGTTTCAGGACCTTGGCGTTGCTCAGAGGCTTCGGGGCAGCTTCTGGAAATATGGCTCTCATATGAATCTGTTAACAACCAACAATCTCCGTATGAATCACAGACATGTATTATTTTGTTTCACGGTGTGTGTGTGTGTGTGTGTGTGTGTGTGTGTGTGTGTGTGTGTGTGTGTGTGTGTGTGTGTGTGTGTGTGTGTCTGTGTGTGTGTCTGTGTGTGTGTGTGTGTGTGTCTGTGTGTGTGTGTGTGTGTGTCTGTGTGTGTGTAAGTGTCTGTGTCACGGCTCCTGGAGCACTATATTCAGCTGAAAAGATTGCATTTCAGACAATAAGCAAACCTGTTGCCATAGAGAACCGTGTAACAACAGTGTGTGTGTGTGTGTGTGTGTGTGTGTGTGTGTGTGTGTGTGTGTGTGTGTGTGTGTGTGTGTGTGTGTGTGTGGGGTTCTTATTCTTTCAGGGCTGCACTTCAGTCGAACATCTCTCTGTAACTCTCCTACAA
Source organism: Percina caprodes (assembly GCA_013375575.1). Classification (NCBI taxonomy): domain Eukaryota; kingdom Metazoa; phylum Chordata; class Actinopteri; order Perciformes; family Percidae; genus Percina; species Percina caprodes. The sequence continues at coordinate 981,755 of JABXJD010000154.1, read as the reverse complement.
CATCGGTCCAATTATCTGCCATTTGGACACTAAAGCACCAATGTCCTCATGTAAGATAAATATAAATTATAGGTACATTATGGGTAATATGTAACATGTACTACCTGTAACCTAGGTAACATGTACTACCTGTAACCTAGGTAACATGTACTACCTGTAACCTAGGTAACATGTATTACCTGCAGGCCTAGGTAACATGTATTACCTGCAGGCCTAGGTAACATGTACTACCTGTAACCTAGGTAACATGTATTACCTGCAGGTCTAGGTAACATGTATTACCTGTAACCTAGGTAACATGTACTACCTGCAGGTCTAGGTAACATGTACTACCTGCAGGTCTAGGTAACATGTATTACCTGCAGGCCTAGGTAACATGTACTACCTGTAACCTAGGTAACATGTATTACCTGCAGGTCTAGGTAACATGTATTACCTGTAACCTAGGTAACATGTACTACCTGCAGGTCTAGGTAACATGTACTACCTGAAGGTCTAGGTATCATGTACTACCTGTAACCTAGGTAACATGTATTACCTGCAGGTCTAGGTAACATGTATTACCTGCAGGTCTAGGTAACATGTATTACCTGCAGGTCTAGGTAACATGTATTACCTGTAACCTAGGTAACATGTACTACCTGTAACCTAGGTAACATATATTACCTGCAAGTCTAGGTAACATGTACTACCTGCAGGTCTAGGTAACATGTATTACCTGCAGGTCTAGGTAACATGTATTACCTGCAGGTCTAGGTAACATGTATTACCTGCAGGTCTAGGTAACATGTATTACCTGCAGGCCTAGGTAACATGTACTACCTGTAACCTAGGTAACATGTATTACGTGCAGGTCCAGGTAACATGTATTACCTGCAGGTCTAGGTAACATGTATTACCTGTAACCTAGGTAACATGTACTACCTGCAGGTCTAGGTAACATGTACTACCTGAAGGTCTAGGTAACATGTACTACCTGTAACCTAGGTAACATGTATTACCTGCAGGTCTAGGTAACATGTATTACCTGCAGGTCTAGGTAACATGTACTACCTGTAACCTAGGTAACATGTATTACCTGCAGGTCTAGGTAACATGTATTACCTGCAGGTCTAGGTAACATGTACTACCTGCAGGTCTAGGTAACATGTACTACCTGTAACCTAGGTAACATGTATTACCTGCAGGTCTAGGTAACATGTATTACCTGCAGGTCTAGGTAACATGTATTACCTGTAACCTAGGTAACATGTACTACCTGCAGGTCTAGGTAACATGTATTACCTGTAACCTAGGAAACATGTACTACCTGCAGGTCTAGGTAACATGTATTACCTGCAGGTCTAGGTAACATGTACTACCTGCAGGTCTAGGTAACATGTATTACCTGTAACCTAGGAAACATGTACTACCTGCAGGTCTAGGTAACATGTATTACCTGTAACCCAGGTAACATGTATTACCTGCAGGTCTAGGTAACATGTATTACCTGTAACCTAGGTAACATGTACTACCTGCAGGTCTAGGTAACATGTACTACCTGAAGGTCTAGGTAACATGTACTACCTGTAACCTAGGTAACATGTATTACCTGCAGGTCTAGGTAACATGTATTACCTGCAGGTCTAGGTAACATGTACTACCTGTAACCTAGGTAACATGTATTACCTGCAGGTCTAGGTAACATGTATTACCTGCAGGTCTAGGTAACATGTACTACCTGCAGGTCTAGGTAACATGTACTACCTGTAACCTAGGTAACATGTATTACCTGCAGGTCTAGGTAACATGTATTACCTGCAGGTCTAGGTAACATGTATTACCTGTAACCTAGGTAACATGTACTACCTGCAGGTCTAGGTAACATGTATTACCTGTAACCTAGGAAACATGTACTACCTGCAGGTCTAGGTAACATGTATTACCTGTAACCTAGGTAACATGTACTACCTGCAGGTCTAGGTAACATGTATTACCTGTAACCTAGGTAACATGTACTACCTGGGGCGTTACACAAATGGGCCGTTTCATTGATGCACCCCCCACCCGACTACCCTGCAGGGCTGTAAAAAGCCATATTTTAAGTCATATTTTGACTCTTTTTCAAGCTACACTAGATTCATTCCACCTCCAGTGTGTCACTCGGGTAATATTCTGATGTAGGATATTAAAATGAAAGGCTTAAATGTCCAATAAAAACTACCATTTTTCAGGCTGTAAAAGCCATATTTTAACTCATATTTTGACTCTTTTTCAAGCTACTCTAGAAAGTAATCCTCTGTTAAGCCAGACTCATCCACCTCTGAGTGAGACAACACATATCCGGTGTGTCACGCGGGTAATATCGGACCATTCTGGTTTTAGACCTCTCTGTTTTACGCTGTAGGGGAACGTGGGAGTTCTTCCTGCAGAGTAGGTCGGTGTCAGGACGACTTGTCGGAGTGGGAGTCTGGACATCCTAAAAGCAGAGACTGTTGAGCTGCTGAGTCACCTCACATCAAAGTGTGATTCACTTCCAACAACCCCCACCCCCCCCCCCACGGCTGCTGACTGACGTTACACACAGATACCAGATCTGCTCATGAACACCTACATCCACAAGTCCTCAAACCTCAACATAAGCTAGGGTCGGGTATCGTGTGGGTTTTTACCGATACCGCTGCTAAAACAACACATACTATATATATATATATATATATATATATATATGGGGGGGTTATAAATTCCTGTTTTTCATGGGACCATTAAGCGTGTACTTAAATTGACACAGATTAGTTAATATTCAGAACATTATTTGATATTTATTTATTTGAAAAGAGCTATTATTTTCTTACAGGTTACATATTTTATTTCATTATATAAGTTATTATTGCACCATTGAGGTAATAAAGCATGTTCATTAACCTCTGCGGGGCCGAGTGGCTTCTTTCTTGGAAATCAAAATATGGAAATATGGTCACCCTATAATATATAACATATAAAAAAGGAGCACAAAACAACAGTCAGCGACGTTAAATAATGGCTTGTTGCTACGGCCATAGGGTCAAAATGAAATGATTGATTATTAACGTTATAAGAGCTTATAACAATGACTTATGTTCCATGTTTTTAGGAGAGCTTTTGATTGAACTCTTCATGCTCTCCATGTGTTTTTATTTGTTTTATCATGTGGGATTTGCGTAAATATGAAGTGCATTACAAATTAAATTCATTATTATTATCATTATTATTATTATTATTATTATTATTATTATAATTATTACTGCATTTCGTTGCCTTGTACCTGTACATGTGTAATGACAATAAAGTTGAATCTAATCTAATATCACTTATGTAACGAGTAGAAAATGACAAAAACAACAGATGGGAAAAGGCTATTTTAAAACGACTTTCCTCATGGAAACAGTCAAATTTGATGCAGTTTCATGAATATCGAGTCCGTCTCGTCGGATTTCCTCTCGGTGACGTTCGGCTTCTGCGATAAACGCCACCGGAGAAGTTATTTGCCGAAAAAATAACGAATTGCGATTAAGTTTTAGGTCCTTTCATGGTTGCAACCCGCCACAAAACAACAAAGAAGAAGAAGTTGTAGTTCATTTCCGCCCAGTTTTTCCTCTCTGGCCGCATGTGTTGCAGTGTACTCCTGTCTCTATAAATAACAGCTGATTGCGGGGGGGGGGGGGGGGGACTTTACAGCCTCGCATGTGATGATGAAGCAGGAGGATTATTGTGTAAGATATTATTATCTCACACATGCATGTTAACACGTCTTGTGATGGGATTACTGCCGGACGCCACGATGATGTCATCTCTAAATCTGGAGCAAACAGCACCTGGATTAACCCTAACAAATATATGTATATATATATATATATATATATATATATATATCAAGGTCAAGGTCAAGGTCAAAGTTTATTTCTATAGCACACTTACAAACAGTCACTACTGCCCCATAGTGCTGTACAATTATAGACAACAACACAAGATAAAAGCATCATAAATAACCGGAAAAACGCATCTAAAACACAACATGCCAAAAACAATAAAAAACGGATAAAAAGCTCAAATCAATAACAAAATGTCACAGCTCAGCTTGTGTTAAAAGCAAAAAGATGAGTTTTTAAAAGTGATTTAAAACTCTGAATAAAGGAAGCTGCTCTGATGTTGAGAGGGAGAGAGTTCCAGAGCTCAGGACCTGCTACTGGACCTGTCCCCTCTGGGTCTCAGTCTGGTTCTGGGTCTAAAAGCAGCTGGTCCTGGACCTGAGTGCTCTGACTGGAGTGTGCAAAATCAGCATATCAGATAAGTATGAAGTATGATATATATATATATATATATATATATATATATATATATATATATATACATAAAAATAAAAAGGTTATTATATATATATATATATATATATATATATATATATATATATATATATATATATATATATATATATATATATATATATAATAACCTTTTTATTTTTAGATCTCCTTCAGGATTAAGCTGCTTCTTTAAACTTAGTCTTGCATTGCCAGACCTTCCTCCACAGCGCCGCGAAGGAAGGTCTTGTTAGTCCACACAGCCTTCCTGGGCAACGTCCGGACGGAGCCACGGCGCCGCTGCTAAATGCCTAAGAGAAGAAGAGAAGAGAGGAAGTGAGGAGGAGAAGAGAGGAAGTCACTGAGAGAAGAGAGAGGAAGTGAGGAAGAGAAGAGAGAGGAAGCGAGGAAGAGATGAGTGGAAGAGAAGAGACAGGAAGCGAGGAAGAGAGGAAGTGAGGAATAGAGAGAGGAAGTGAGGAAGAGAAGAGAGAGGAAGTGAGGAATAGAGAGAGGAAGTGAGGAAGAGAAGAGAGAGGAAGTGAGGAAGAGAAGAGAGAGGAAGTGAGGAGAAGAAGAGAGGAAGTCACTGAGAGAAGAGAGAGGAAGGGAGGAAGAGAAGAGAGAGGAAGCGAGGAAGAGAAGAGAGAGGAAGTGAGGAAGAGAAGAGAGAGGAAGTGAGGAGAAGAAGAAAGGAAGTGAGGAGGAGAAGTGAGGAAGAGAAGAGAGAGGAAGTGAGGAGAAGAAGAAAGGAAGTGAGGAGGAGAAGTGAGGAAGAGAAGAGAGAGGAAGTGAGGAGAAGAAGAAAGGAAGTGAGGAGGAGAAGTGAGGAAGAGAAGAGAGAGGAAGTGAGGAGAAGAAGAAAGGAAGTGAGGAGGAGAAGTGAGGAAGAGAAGAGAGAGGAAGTGAGGAGAAGAAGTGAGGAAGAGAAGAGAGAGGAAGTGATTCTGATTGGCTAACGTGGGCCTGAGCTTCTCGTCACACTGCCACCTACAGGTCCGCCGTGCTCTTGGCGGCGTTGATGGCAGATACCCACGGGTACGTGGAAGCCAACACTTCTCAAAGATGACAGCTGTGAACGGTGTTATTAAACCGTAGAGGTCGAAATGTCCCTTTATGAAAATAGCGGCCATGTGTAAATGTAGTCCAAATCAGCGTGTAAATGTAGTCCAAATCAGCTGCTCTGGAACCGAAAACTCAGTTTCCCAACTCAGAGTTTGTTAAACCTCCTGATCCTGGTACACACACACAGACACACACACACACACACACACACACAGACACACACACACACACACACACACATACAGACACACATACACACACACACACACACACACACACACACACACACACACATACAGACACACACACACACACACACACACACACATAAAGAGACACTCAGACACTCGCACACACACTCACACACACACACACACACACACACACACACACACACACACATACATACATACACACACACACACACACAGACACACACACACACACACACACACACACACACACACGTAGACACAGCCCTCCCACGCTTCAACCTTGCCTCCATTTACTTTCATTTATTATCAAGGATGATGCCATATTGTGGCATATTGTGTTGTGTGAGTGTGTGTATTGTGTGTGTGTGTGTGTGTGTGTGTGTGTGTGTGTGTGTGTGTGTGTGTGCATGTGTGTCTCCTAGCAACGGACACTCTGTGCAATAGATTTGTTAAATATGAGACAGAACAACCTGTACTTTACATTTTCCCGTTTATTTTGCACAAGACTGTAACAACGTTCATTATACAACAGGTAGATCCCAGCAGACGATCTGATTGGTCAGCCACGCACGAGTCAGCGTGACAGCACAGCTGGCGCTTTACTTAAAATATCACTCCGCCATTTCTCTGTAATCATTATGGAGCTGGATTAAAAACATCTGTATTCATGTAGGTAATACAGGAAGAGAAGAGTAACCCACCAACTAGAATATAAAGCTGACTGTCACTGATTGGCTCAGCTGTGCAGGTGACTCAGCGCTGTCTTGTAAATAGCTGATAAATGTGAATGTGAATGTGTAAATAGCTGATAAATGTGACTTTCCTGGACGTACAGGAGTTAAATCTTAATTTAATTCCAGCAGGTATCTTAGTTACAACAAGCCTGAGTCAGTAGAGCAGTCTGGTGTTGCTATGGTTGGTAGTTATTCAGCTAATGCTAACGTTAGCTTCAGTTAGCTGCTGACTGAACAGCAGGAGGTCGCTACCTGATCTGTGCTGCCTGCACCGCCCGTCCTGCACATGGGCAAGATGGTCGCTCTCCTCTCCTCCCTCCTCTCCTTCCCCCTTTCCTCTCCTTTCCTCCTGTCCTCTCCTCCCTCTTTCTCTCCCTCCTTTCCTCTCTCCTCTCCTCCCTCCCTACCTCACTCTTTTCCTCTCCTCTCCTCTCCTCTCCTTCCTCCTTTCCTCTCCTCCCTCCTTCCCTCCCTCCTTTCCTCTCTCCTCTCCTCTCCTCTCCTCCCTCCCTACCTCACTCCTTTCCTCCCTCCCTCCTTTCCTTTCCTCCTCCCTCTCTCCTCTCCTCTTCTCCCTCCCTCTTTCCTTTCCTCTCTGCTCCTCTCCTCCCTCCTTTCCTCTCCTCCCTCCCTACCTCACTCCTTTCCTCCCTCCCTCCTCTCCTCTCCTCCCTCCCTCTTTTCCTCTCTCCTCCCTCCCTCCTTTCCTCTCCTCCTTCCTCTCTCCTATCCTCACCTTCCTCCCTCTTTCCTCTCCTCTCTTCTCCTCTCCTCTCCTCTCCTCTCCTCTCCTCTCCTCTCCTCTCTTCCCCCCTCCCTCCCTCCCTCCTCTCCTCTCCTCCTCTCCTCTCCTCTCCTCCCTCCTTCCTTCCCTCCCTCTCTCCTCCCTCCCTCCCTCCCTCCCTCCCTCCTCTCCTCTTCTCTCCTCCCTCCTTCCCTCCCTCTGTCCTCCCTCCCTCCTCTCCTCCTCTCCTCCTCTCCTCTCCTCTCCTCCCTCTTTCCCTCCCTCTCTTCTCTCCCCTAAAACTTTCCTTAAACTACAAAAAGAAAACTCCATCCATCTAAAAGTGTCAGATTTCTTAAAGTAAAACTTAGAGTGAATGAAACCAGCTCTCGCTCTGAATCCATCCATCAGTCCAGGAGTCTCCCCCTCTCTCCCCCCTCCCTCCCCCTCTCCAGCCACTGTTTGACGTCCATGTCTCTGTCACGCGCATCCGCGCTCTCCACGCTGCTCTCCGGTCCAGTCATGTAGTCATTATGGCTCTCCTGATCCCCTCTGTGTTCACATCCGCTCTCCGGTTCTCTCCCGCTCTGGCGCGCGGTCCCTTTCCTTCCGTTGCGCGTAACAAGTCTCCGTTATCTATCCGGTAAACTCTTTTTGTTTTTTAGGTTTTTTTGCGCTTTACCGTAGTTCCGTGCGTCCGAGCATCCACCCCTCTCCAGTGTCTCATCCCTCCTGTGGCTGCTCCTCTTTGGACCTGGCGTTCATTTCCCAAATCAACCCCCCGCGTGCCCCCCCGGTGTATTCATCGCTGGCAGCGTCGGAGTCCGTGCACCCGGGGAAACGGCTCCCATGAGTGCGCCTCCGCTGATCCGCGCGCCCAGCCCGCTCCCGTTCTCCGGGGGGGCGAACACCACCGGCGCCGGCCCGGGGGCGGAGATGGAGGAGGCGGGGCGATGTGATCTCCTTCCACATCCAGATCGGTCTGAGCCGGGAGCCGGTGCTGCTAGACGCCGCGGACCTCAGTCTGAGCCAGGTCCGGGAGGTCGCGTGCTCCATCGTGGACCAGAAGGTAAAACCCGAGGGGCTTAAAAATATGACGTAACTGAGAGAAAGTGTAGAGGAGAAGGGAACTTCTGCTCAAGTTGTAGGCCTAATGTGCAGAAACCAAGTCCTCCATGCACACACACATGTTATAACACCCTTTTTTTAGGGAACTTCTTCTTTTGTCTTTTTCAAAAGTGAAATGTTATTTAAAAACAACAACAGCAGCATCATTAAAGAGGGTAACCCAGGGTAACAACAGCAGCATCATTAAAGAGGGTAACCCAGGGTAACAACAACAGCATCATTAAAGAGGGTAACCCAGGGTAACAACAACAGCATCATTAAAGAGGGTAACCCAGGGTAACAACAACAGCATCATTAAAGGGGGTACCCCAGGGTAACAACAACCGCATCATTAAAGAGGGTAACCCAGGGTAACAACAACAGCATTAAAGAGGGTAACCCAGGGTAACAACAACAGCATTAAAGAGGGTAACCCAGGGTAACAACAACAGCATTAAAGAGGGTAACCCAGGGTAACAACAACAGCATCATTAAAGAGGGTAACCCAGGGTAACAACAACAGCATCATTAAAGAGCGTAACCCAGGGTAACAACAACAGCATCATTAAAGAGGGTAACCCAGGGTAACAACAACAGCATCATTAAAGAGGGTAACCCAGGGTAACAACAACAGCATCATTAAAGAGGGTAACGCAGAGAAAAGCGAACCAACAGCAAACATCACTTTTTCCCCCTTAAAAAAAAATATATATATATATATATATATATATATATATATATATATATATATATATATATATATATATATATATATATATATATATATATATATATATATATATATATATATATATATATATATATATATATATATATATATATATATATATATACAGTCATTTCCCCAAAAATACATATATATTTTTATATATATATTTTTATATGTACATTTACTTTAATTTTCAAAAATATTCCAAGTTTTGTATCTTAAAGTATTCTGACTTTAATTCATATTTATATTTTTTTTTGGGGGATTACAGTATATATATATATATATATATATATATATATATATATATATATATATTATTATTAAAAAATATATTTTAAAAATACATATACTGTAATTTTCCAAAAATATTCCAACTTTTTATATCTTAAAGTATTCGGACTGCAGAACTTGTTTTGTCCTTTTCTTTAATCAGTGATAGTTTGAGGGGGACTCGGAAGGACTCGGGACTCGGAAGGACTCGACCGGGACTCGGCCGGGACTCAGGACTCAGAAGGACTCGACCGGGACTCAGGACTCAGAAGGACTCGACCGGGACTCAGGACTCAGAAGGACTCGACCGGGGACTCGGACGGACTCGACCGGGACTCAGAAGGACTCGACCGGGACTCAGAAGGACTCGACCGGGACTCAGAAGGACTCGACCGGGACTCGGAAGGACTCGACCGGGACTCCCGGGACTCAGGACTCAGAAGGACTCGACCGGGACTCAGGACTCAGAAGGACTCGACCGGGACTCAGGACTCAGAAGGACTCGACCGGGGACTCGGACGGACTCGACCGGGACTCAGAAGGACTCGACCGGGACTCAGAAGGACTTGACCGGGACTCAGAAGGACTCGACCGGGACTCGGAAGGACTCGACCGACTCGACCGGGACTCAGGACTCAGAAGGACTCGACCGGGACTCAGGACTCAGAAGGACTCGACCGGGACTCAGGACTCAGAAGGACTCGACCGGGGACTCGGACGGACTCGACCGGGACTCAGAAGGACTCGACCGGGACTCAGAAGGACTCGACCGGGACTCAGAAGGACTCGACCGGGACTCGGACCAGCAGGAAGACGTCTGTTCAGACTTCATCTTTAATGAGAAAACATTTGTCAAGCAAAGAGTTTCTGTTCTGAAACCTGTGACGTCTATGATCCATTACACGCATGTGTGTGTGTGTGTGTTTGTGTGTGTGTTTGTGTGTGTGTTTGTGTGACTGTGTGTGTGTGTGTGTGTGTGTGTGTGACTGTGTGTGTGTTTGTGTGTGTGTGTGTGTGTTTGTGTGTGTGTGTGTGTGTTTGTGTGTGTGTTTGTGTGTGTGTGTGTGTGTGTGTGTGACTGTGTGTGTGTGTGTGTGTGTGTGACTGTGTGTGTGACTGTGTGTGTGACTGTGTGTGTGACTGTGTGTGTGTGTGTGTGTATGTGTGTGTATGTGTGTGTGTGTGTATGTGTGTGTATGTGTGTGTGTGTGACTGTGTGTGTGTGACTGTGTGTGTGTGTGTGTGTGTGTGTGTGTGTGTGTGTGTGTGTGTGTGTGTGTGTGTGTGTGTGTGTGTGTGTGTGACTGTGTGTGTGTGTGTGTGTGTGTGTGACTGTGTGTGTGTGTGTGTGTGTGTGTGTGTGTGTGTGTGTGTGTGTGTGTGTGTGTGTGTGTGTGTTCATGTCCTGGAGAAGTTAAGGAGAAAACACAAGACTTTCTCCAGGAAACAGGACGATGGGAAATTACAATTTACACTCTGTTGTTATTACACATTACACACCGGCCTGAATTGAATCTAAATGGAGAGATGTCAGAGTGGGGGTAGCCAGTGCTGGACCAGGACCATGAGAGGCTGAGGGGGTTCGGTGCCTTTCTCACCTTGGCACCACCCAGGAGGTGAACTGGCCTCTCTCCAGCAACCAGTCCACCACCATACTTCGGTCCGTATGTGGACTTGAACCAGCGACCCTCCGGTTCCCAACCCATGCCGCCCCCCCCCCCAAAGTGACATTAATAATCTATATCCACGACTTTCCACTTCCTGGATGCTCCGGTGCCGCCGGATCCGAGCCGTCCAGAGACAGACCAGTTCTCTGAAGGCTTGCAGCATCTTTCCTGCCCTGGATCCCTTTCCCAGCTAAGATCTCTCAGTAATCTACAGTTTCAGCCGGTGTGTTGAGCCTGGACCTCCGTGCCGGGCCCCGATGGTGAGTCAGAGACCTGACTCACCATCGGATGAATAATGGCGCTGCCCGCTCGCTCTGCAGGGCTTCTCTGTTTCTCTGAGCTGACGCGGCTGCAGACAGACGGCGTTCGTTTCGCTGTGAAAGTGACGGATGCAAAGGAAAGTCATGACGCGTTCATGGACGCGAGCTTGGATGGGAACTTTCAGTTCACTTCAATTTTATTTATAGTATCAATTCATAACAAGAGTTATTTCAAGACTAATGTAATCAGGTATAGACCCCTCTATAATTTACAGATAGAGCGGGTCTAGACCGCTCTATAATTTACAGATAGAGCAGGTCTAGACCGCTCTATAATTTACAGATAGAGCAGGTCTAGATCACTCTATAATTTAAAGATAGAGCAGGTCTAGACCACTCTATAATTTACAGATAGAGCAGGTCTAGATCACTCTATAATTTACAGATAGAGCAGGTCTAGACCGCTCTATAATTTACAGATAGAGCAGGTCTAGACCGCTCTATAATTTACAGATAGAGCAGGTCTAGACCGCTCTATAATTTACAGGTAGAGCGGGTCTAGACCGCTCTATAATTTACAGGTAGAGCGGGTCTAGACCGCTCTATAATTTACAGATAGAGCGGGTCTAGACCGCTCTATAATTTACAGATAGAGCACGTCTAGACCACTCTATAATTTACACATAGAGCAGGTCTAGATCACTCTATAATTTACAGATAGAGCAGGTCTAGACCGCTCTATAATTTACAGATAGATCGGGTCTAGACCGCTCTATAATTTACAGGTAGAGCGGGTCTAGACCGCTCTATAATTTACAGATAGAGCAGGTCTAGACCACTCTATAATTTACAGATAGAGCAGGTCTCTTTGGTTTGTGCAGAGTTTGAATGGCACTGTGATACAGATTAGAGAGGAAGAGAGAGAGACTCAGATTAGAGAGGAAGAGAGAGAGAGACTCAGATTAGAGAGAGAGAGAGAGAGACTCAGATTAGAGAGGAAGAGAGAGAGAGACTCAGATTAGAGAGGAAGAGAGAGAGAGACTCAGATTAGAGAGGAAGAGAGAGAGAGACTCAGACTAGAGAGAAAGAGAGAGAGAGACTCTGATTAGAGGAAGAGAGAGAGAGAGAGAGACTCAGACTAGAGAGAAAGAGAGAGAGAGACTCAGATTAGAGAGGAAGAGAGAGAGAGACTCAGATTAGAGAGGAAGAGAGAGAGAGACTCAGACTAGAGAGAAAGAGAGAGAGAGAGAGACTCAGACTAGAGAGAAAGGGAGAGAGAGACTCTGATTAGAGGAAGAGAGAGAGACTCAGACTAGAGAGAAAGAGAGAGAGAGACTCAGATTAGAGAGGAAGAGAGAGAGAGACTCAGACTAGAGAGAAAGAGAGAGAGAGACTCTGATTAGAAAGGGAGAGAGACTCAGACTAGAGGAAGAGAGAGAGAGAAAGATTAGAGAGGAAGAGAGAGAGAGACTCAGACTAGAGAGAAAGAGAGAGACTCAGATTAGAGGAAGAGAGAGAGAGACTCAGATTAGAGGAAGAGAGAGAGAGAGACTCAGATTAGAGGAAGAGAGAGAGAGAGACTCAGACTAGAGAGAAAGAGAGAGAGAGAGAGACTCAGACTAGAGAGAAAGAGAGAGAGAGACTCTGATTAGAGGAAGAGAGAGACTCAGATTAGAGGAAGAGAGAGAGAGAGACTCAGACTAGAGAGAAAGAGAGAGAGAGACTCTGATTAGAAAGGGAGAGAGAGAAAGATTAGAGAGGAAGAGAGAGAGAGAGACTCAGATTAGAGGAAGAGAGAGAGAGAGAGAGAGACTCAGATTAGAGGAAGAGAGAGAGAGAGAGAGACTTAGATTAGAGGAAGAGAGAGAGAGAGAGAGACTTAGATTAGAGGAAGAAAGAGAGAGAGACTCAGACTAGAGAGAAAGAGAGAGAGAGACTCAGATTACAGTATAATTTTTTAAAATGGTGACTGCTTGGTGTGAATGAATTCACACACACACTCACACACACACACACACTCACACACACTCACACACACACACTCACACACACTCACACACACACACTCACACACACACACACACTCACACACTCACACACACGCACTCACACACACACACTCACACACACACGTACGCGCACAAACACACACACACACACACACACACTCACACACACACACTCACACACACGTACGCGCACACACACACACACACTCACACACATGTACGCGCACACACACACTCACACACACGTACGCGCACGCACACACACACACTCACAAACACACACGCACATACACACACACAAGCGCACACACACACGCACGCACACACACGCACGCATACACACATGCACACACGTGCACGCACTCACAAGCACGCAAGCACACGCACGCACACACACACACTTCTGACCCTTTGTGACAGTAATAATAACGCTGTGTGTGCTGTTTTCTGTCGGTTTCTCCTTGTTGCCTGGCAACTGATGATGATTGCAGCTGTGAAGTGTCCTTCTAAAGGCCATTATGACACACGCACACACACACACACACACACACACACACACACACAGTGAATGTAGCAGTAGAGAACAAATGTGTGTGTGCGTCATTGTTCTCTCTAACCCATCTCCACTTTTCTATCCTTTCATGTCTCTTTATTCATCTCTCCATCTCTCGTAAAATCCACGTTTTTCATCTTCTTCTTCAACATGTTAAAGACTTCAACCAACAGAGTGTGTGTCTCCCAACACATCTGTGTGTGTGTGTGTGTGTGTGTGTGTGTGTGTGTGTGTGTGTGTGTGTGTGTGTGTGTCAGCCTGATGTATCATAAAGTGTCACTGGCTGACATCTTCCTTTATTACAAACAGTGTTGTTATAATGTAATGTAATATTTTCTCCCAGAATGCATTGCCACTCTTTTTGACGTTATCTAACTTTTCCCGAAGTTTTTTCTAACTTTTTACAGTGTCTTTGTGGATTATTTCTGCATTTCGTGGGACTTTTTTGTTGTTTTTCCCTAAATTTCTGTTACTTTTTACAGTGTTGTTAAATCTTTTTAAAACCTCCTTAACCCTCATGTTGTCTTCATGTTATCCTCATGTTGTCCTCATGTCGTCCTCATGTCGTCCTCATGTCGTCCTCATGTTGCCCTCATGTTGCCCTCATGTTGTCCTCATGTTGTCTTCATGTTGTCCTCATGTCGTCTTCATGTCGTCCTCATGTCGCCTTCATGTCGTCCTCATGTCGTCCTCATGTCGTCCTCATGGTGTCCTCATGTTGCCCTCATGTCGTCCTCATGTTGCCTTCATGTCGTCTTCATGTTGCCCTCATGTTGCCCTCATGTTGTCCCCATGTTGTCTTCATGTGGTCCTCATGTCGCCCTCATGTTGTCCCCATGTTGTCCTCATGTCTTCATGTTGCCCTCATGTCGTCTTCATGTTGTCCTCATGTGGTCTTCATGTTGTCCCCATGTTGCTCTCATGTTGCCCTCATGTTGTCCTCATGTTGCCCTCATGTCGTCTTCATGTTGTCCTCATGTCGTCCTCATGTCGTCCTCATGTTGCCTTCATGTCGTCTTCATGTTGTCCTCATGTTGCCTTCATGTCGTCCTCATGTTGTCTTCATGTTGCCCTCATGTTGTCCTCATGTTGTCCTCATGTGGTCCTCATGTCGCCCTCATGTTGTCCCCATGTTGTCCTCATGTCTTCATGTTGCCCTCATGTCGTCTTCATGTTGTCCTCATGTGGTCTTCATGTTGTCCCCATGTTGCTCTCATGTTGCCCTCATGTCGTCCCCATGTTGTCCCCATGTTGCCCTCATGTTGTCTTCATGTTGTCCTCATGTTGCCCTCATGTTGCCCTTATGTTGTCCTCATGTTGTCCTCATGTTGCCCTCATGTCATATTTGACCCCTTTCCAAGTTTTTTTTATTTCAGAAATATGGGAGGTTGAAAATATCGAACAAGGCGACAAAACATTGGGGAAAAACTTTAAAAAATCTTGGAAAAAGTGACAAAAACTATGAAAAAAAACACTGGAAGTAAGAGTCAAAAACTTTGGGAAAAATGGCAAAAATGTCGAAAAAAATGACAAAACGTCAACAAAAGGGACAAAGACATTGGGGGATGATAAAAGTAAAAAAAAAAAAACAATGGGTTAGGGTTTACCTTTTTTCTTAAAGCAACAAAACATTGAAATACGGACAACGAAATTGTTTCTTCCTGTTGAGGGAAAGACAACACTAAGAAATTTAATGTAAAATTTACAGTAACTATGGCAACGATTGGCTGCAAGTTCCTGTGAATTTCTCCAGTAAAGGTCCCGTACTTCATTTCCAGTATTTTATGTATTAATTGGAAAATATGAAACAATTAAACACAACATAAGATAAAAAAAAGCAGAAATACAGTAGTTTACTGTACTATTTACAGTACTATCGTGGATATATTGTGATTTATACAGTAATACTCAGACTACTGTGATGTTGTCATGGCAACAAGGTTGTATTGTACTTCACAGCATTCGACTGTAAAATCATATCCATTAGTGTTACTGTGAAATCTGAAGAAATAACTGGAGATTTCAGATATTATTGACATTGTAGAAGTTGGAAAAAAGGTTAGAAATTGCAATATATCGCAGAATATTGCGAAATTGATCTACTTACATTTTATTGTATTATTTAAGCAGTTGTACATTTTTTGTATTCCAACTTGTATATATTCTAATATTAATTCTTGTATTTTATCCATTATTTACAGTGAACTCAAAGGTAATGCAAAAGTAATGTAACGCATTGAAAATTAGAGAATATTGTAATAGAACCAATTACTCAAAATTGACAGTAACTATAATGTATTACATTTTGGAAGTAACTTGCCCAACACTGTCCATATGAATATTGTATATGTCCACTAGTCTAAAACAAGACACCTGCGTTTGATGGGCACCAGACGGAGATGGTGAACATCTGGACAAAGTTCTGTACATCCACTGTGTTTCAGGTCGTAGTCAGAGCCATGGGCAAGTGTGTAGAGTTCAGGGTACAAGCGGCCGAAATGGGTTTCCTCGGGGGGGGAGGGGGCTGTCCAGCTGGGAGGAGGCCTCGGGGAAGACCCAGGACTAGGTGGAGGGACATCCAGCTGGGAGGAAGCCTTGGGGAAGACCCAGGACTAGGTGGCGGGACGTCCAGCTGGGAGGAGGCCGCTGGGAAGACCCAGGACTAGGTGGAGGGACGTCCAGCTGGGAGGAAGCCTTGGGGAAGACCCAGGACTAGGTGGCGGGACGTCCAGCTGGGAGGAGGCCGCTGGGAAGACCCAGGACTAGGTGGAGGGACGTCCAGCTGGGAGGAGGCCTCGGGGAAGACCCAGGACTAGGTGGAAGGACGTCCAGCTGGGAGGAGGCCTCGGGGAAGACCCAGGACTAGGTGGAGGGACGTCCAGCTGGGAGGAGGCCTCGGGGAAGACCCAGGACTAGGTGGAGTGACGTCCAGCTGGGAGGAGGCCGCGGGGAAGACCCAGGACTAGATGGAGGGACGTCCAGCTGGGAGGAGGCCTCGGGGAAGACCCAGGACTAGGTGGAGGGACGTCCAGCTGGGAGGAGGCCTCGGGGAAGACCCAGGACTAGGTGGAGGGACGTCCAGCTGGGAGGAGGCCTTGGGGAAGACCCAGGACTAGGTGGAGAGATTTTATCTCCAACCTGGCCTGGGAACGCCTCGGGATCCCCCAGTCGGAGCTGGTTGAATGTGGCTTGGGAAAGGGAAGTTTGGGGTCCCCTGCTGGAGCTGCTGCCCCCGAGACCCGATGCTTGATAAGCGGATGATGGATGGTGTTCAAGCAATGAAAATCGAACTAGAGCTTGGTCCACATGAACTGCTGCTGCGCAGACTGTGGTGAGAGTTTTGCACACGTGACTCCCGTTGTGCCCGCTGTTGTTTAGCAATCAACGGGATAATTGTCCAGCTGGTATTTACCTTCACAAAAGTGCTTTTTTTGCCGTTGACAGGCTCAGATTATTCTTCTAAGTGTCTGACAACATTATGGAAAGGATTGCTAAGGAGGTCGACCTTTCTATTAAAGAGCGAGATCTTTTTTTTTTTTAAAACACAAAGAGTACGTTCGCTAAACCCACCAGACTCCATGTAAATAAACAGTATTTTAAGCATTGCAAAACACACTTTATTCAAAGTCGACAGATACAAAATAAAACTATTTAAAGCCATTTTTGGTTTGTCTTTCTGTTGTTCCAACCATCACAAGTCTAGTTTTGGTTGAAATACATGCATAGTTTACTGATTTACATGTAGAAATATGCTGGCTCTATACATGCTAAAAGGGTTGTTTTTTTAAATAGAGTCTGGTGGGTTTAGGTCTAGCAACCTCAGAGTGGTTTCTGGTTAACAGAAAAGTCTGAAAGATGTTTTAAAATGCGTATATCTCTGTAGGGATACTTTCCATGATGTTGTCAGACACTTTGTATAATAATCTGAGTCTGTCAGTGGAAATAACAGAACTTTTAGTGCATGGATGCAACTTGATGATGCACATGTGTCCCATAGGCTTACATTGCAGTCCAGGCTGTGGCTACACGCTTAATACTGGACCAGTGTCAACGATTGTTGTTCCTATCAGTCACTTAGACACAAAAACATAGGAAAATGTTGAAAATAAATGGTAGTTACCCTTTAAAAAGGAAGTCAGAACACATAATTTGTACATGCACACACACAGATATGTAACTGCATCTGCTGCTCACACCGTCGATGTCACCAAATTGCAATGACACACATACACCTGGCATCACGCAGCATGTCCCGTCGTCATGGTGACAGCTCGCTCACATCCCCATTAAGTGTTCTGAGCGAGGATCCGTACATCATCATTACTGTTTTTCTGAGGATTTTCATGTCGAAGCTGCAACACACACACACACACACACACACACACACACACACACACACACACACACACACACACACACACACACACACACACACACACACACACACACACACACACACACACACACACACACACACACACACACAAAATGATAAAAAATGCCATTTTAGTGTAAGAATGGTCTTGTGATACAGTGAGAACAAGTATTTAATACTGCTGATTTTCCTACTTACAAAGCATGTAGAGGACATTAATTCTTACTCTTCAACTGTGAGAGACGGAAAACAAAAATCCAGAAAGTCATATTGTATGATTTTTAAATAATTAATTTGCATGCATCCCAGCCTTGGGCAGGTCTACCATTGTATCCCTAATGAGGTTGGAGTCTGTGGACAGGTGTCTTTTATACAGGTAACGAGGTCAAACAGGTGCAGTTAATACAGGTAATGAATGGAGAACAGGAGGGCTTCTTAAAGAAAAACGAACAGGTCTGTGAGAGCTGGAATTCTCACTGGTTGGTAGGTGATCAAATACTTAAATATGATAAAAAATACAGACCTCTACATGATTTGTAAGTAGTGAAACCTGCTAAATCGGCAGTGGAGGAAATACTTGTTCTCCCCACTGTATGTGGCTTGTGAGAAATGGCTCTAATATTTACTTTGGTGAAAGAATAGCTTATAATCTGTGTTCATGTTCACTTCTCCCGTAGTTGTCGGACCCCATGTGACACAGAGACATTACCAGTGCATTGTGGGTATAATATAGTGGACTGTATAGTGAATGAAATAAACCGTGGGGAATTCAAACACCACTACAAAATGGCAAACAGTGATAGGGAACTGTTTCAAAAACAGCTCTTGTTTCACATATTCAACCTATAGATCATTATTCTAAGTGTCTGACAACATTATGGGATGGATCCCTACAGAAATAGACCTTTAAAGCCTCTTTAAGACCTTTATGTTTAACCTGAAACAGCTCTGAGGTCATTAGCGCTAAACCCACCAGACTCCATTTAAAAAAGCAGTACTTTTAGCGTGTATAGAGCCACCATATTTTCACATGTAAATCGGTAAAATATGTGTTTATTTCAAGCTAAACTAGAGTTGGGATGGCTGGAAAAATGGACCGACATCCACAAACGGCTTTTCATAGTTTTATTTTGTTTCTGGCGACTGTGACTGAAGTGTGTTTTTACTATGCTAGAATGGCTGTTTGTTTCCATGGAGTCTGGTGGGTTTAGCACACGTAATTTC
>JABXJD010000154.1:930000-955000 GCA_013375575.1 Percina caprodes | reverse complement strand
GGGGTAACACCGAGACTTTGAGGGGTGGAGTCCGAGACTTTAAGGGGGTAACACGGAGATTTTGAGGGGTTGGGACCAGGACTTTACTAATAAACTATAATAGACTATACATTATATACCTATAATAGAAGTATTTTAAACTAAGTGAAGCGCTGTAACATGAACACATAGCGCCATAGAAGGATTACCGGCTACCAGACGTAGTATCTGGCTGTATGTAGCCGCTACAGAGGTCCGGGACGCCGGCCATACCACGTTGTATTCCACTTTAACCCTCATGTTGTCCTCATGTTGCCTTCATGTTGTCCTCATGTTGTCCTCATGTTGTCCTCATGTTGCCTTCATGTTGTCCCCATGTTGTCTTCATGTTGCCCTCATGTTGTCTTCATGTTGCCCTCATGTTGCCCTCATGTTGTCCTCATGTTGTCTTCATGTTGTCCTCATGTTGTCCTCATGTTGTCTTCATGTTGCCCTCATGTTGTCTTCATGTTGTCTTCATGTTGTCTTCATGTTGCCCTCATGTTGTCTTCATGTTGCCCTCATGCTGTCTTCATGTTGTCTTCATGTTGTCCCCATGTTGTCCTCATGTTGTCTTCATGTTGCCTTCATGTTGTCCTCATGTTGTCCTCATGCTGTCTTCATGTTGTCTTCATGTTGTCCCCATGTTGTCCCCATGTTGCCCTCATGTTGTCCTCATGTTGTCCTCATGTTGTCCTTATGCTGTGTTCATGTTGTCTTCATGTTGTCCTCATGTTGTCCTCATGCTGTCTTCATGTTGTCTTCATGTTGTCCTCATGTTGTCCTCATGTTGTCCCCATGCTGTCTTCATGTTGTCTTCATGTTGTCCTCATGCTGTCTTCATGTTGTCCTCATGCTGTCTTCATGTTGTCCTCATGTTGTCCTCATACTGTCTTCATGTTGTCCCCATGTTGTCCCCATGTTGTCCTCATGTTGTCCTATATCAATGTTCTTTTTAATTCCCCAAAATGGATTATTGACCATAAATTTCTAAAATATGGAACATGGATTTTGATGGGAAGACTTGTTAATATTATTTTCCCTTGAATATTGGTATAAATTCATAAATATGTTTTGGCATGAGTGGCATTATATCCACGGTGGGATTGGAATGGCTATTTAATTTAATTTTTGCATGTTTTCATTAGTTGTGCATGATCAAAAAAACCTCCTTCCCTGGTTCTGTTGAATGTTTTGCTCCTCCTTTACACCCTCACCCCCACCTTCCTTATACTCTTCCTCTCCCTCCTGATCTGGTCCCTCTTCCTCTTCCTCTCCCCCCTGAACTCACTACACAACATCCGGGATGGATGGATGGATGGATGGATGGATGGATGGATGGATGGATGGATGGATGGATGGATGGATGGATGGATGGATGGATGGATGGATGGATGGATGGATGGATGGATGGATGGATGGATGGATGGATGGATGGATGGATGGATGGATGGATGGATGGATGGATGCTTTATTCATCCCAAAGGAATTCTTAGGCATCCAGTAGCAAGACAACCATAACACAACAAACACATATACACACAGTATATCACACATATACACACACAGTATATCACACATATACACACACATGTATATCACACATATACACACACATGTATATCACACATATACACACACATGTATATCACACATATACACACACAGTATATCACACATATATACACACAGTATATCACACATATACACACACAGTATATCACACATATACACACACAGTATATCACACATATACACACACAGTATATCACACATATACACACACAGTATATCACACATATACACACACAGTATATCACACATATACACACACAGTATATCACACATATACACACACAGTATATCACACATATACACACAGTATATCACACATATATACACACATCTATCACACATATACACACATATACACACATACAGTATATCACACATATATCTCACATAAACACATAAAAAATATAAAGATAATAACCTATAAACTGACTGAATAAGAACATTATGTAACAGGGAATAAGTTAGAAGATATAAGATGTTATGACCACAGTCCTGGTTATGTATGAGGGCTGATAAGCCAATAAGACAAGAGATATGATGGCGGGGGGGGGTGGACATATCACATTTCATCTGTTAATTGCCAATTTCACTTGTTTTTATCGTACTTTATGATTTTATTAATTGTCTTTGAGTACTTTGACAAGCGCTAAATAAATAAAATGCATTAATATTATTCTACTCTACCTTTCCTTGTCTTCTGCTGACGCTTTAGTAAAAAAACACTTTTCACAGCTCTCTGTTTCCAAGTGTCGAGGAAACAAACAGGAAGTTGATAATGAAGCCAAGCGAGCTCATTGGTCACAAACAACCTGTTAAGAAAACATCCCAATAATTCCCGAAACACTCATCCAGACAGGTTTCATTGGTGGAGATATTAGCCAGAGAGCTACTTAAAAACTGTTGTTTCCTGTTGTTGTTGTTTTACAGTCCTCAATATTATTTCAAAAACACTTCAATTTGGTTTCAAATGCTATAAAATTGAATAAGACGCCCCAAAATGAATGAAAGTAGAGATTTGTACTTGGCAAAGAGCGTTGTGTGGAATCAATCATGTTATTTTGGGGAATTAAAGAGAACATTGATATAGGACAACATGAGGACAACATGAGGACAACATGAGGACAACATGAGGACAACATGAGGACAACATGGGGACACCATGAGGGCAACATGAGGGCAACATGGGGACGACATGGGGACAACATGAGGACAACATGAGGGCAACATGGGGACGACATGGGGACAATATGAGGACAACATTAGGACAACATGAAGACAACATGAGGGCAACATGGGGACGACATGGGGACAATATGAGGACAACATGAGGACAACATGAAGACAACATGGGGGCAACATGAGGACGACATGAGGACGACATGAGGGCAACATGAGGACAACACAAAGACAACACAAAGACAACACAAAGACAACATGAGGACAACACGAGGACAACACGAGGACAACATGGGGACAACATGAGGACACCATGGGGACACCATGAGGGCAACATGAAGACAACATGAGGGCAACATGGGGACAACATGAGGGACGACATGAGGGCAACATGGGGACGACATGGGGACAACATGAGGACAACATGAAGACAACATGGGGGCAACATGAGGACGACATGAAGACAACATGAGGACAACTTGAGGACGACATGAAGACAACATGAGGGCAACATGAGGACAACATGAGGGCGACATGAGGACAACATGAAGACGACATGAGGGCAACATGACGACAACATGAGGACGACATGAAGACAACATGAGGACAACTTGAAGACAACTTGAGGACAACTTGAGGACGACATGAAGACAATATGAGGGCAACATGAGGACAACATGAGGGCGACATGAGGACAACATGAAGACGACATGAGGGCAACATGACGACAACATGAGGACGACATGAAGACAACATGAGGACAACTTGAAGACAACATGAGGACAACTTGAGGACGACATGAAGACAATATGAGGACAACTTGAGGGCAACATGAACACGACATGAGGACAACATGAAGACAACATGAGGACAACATGAGGACAACATGAGGGCGACATGAGGGCAACATGAGGACAACATGAGGACAACTTGAGGACGACATGAAGACAACTTGAGGGCAACATGAGGACAACATGAGGACAACATGAAGACAACATGAAGGTAACATGAGGACAACTTGAGGACGACATGAAGACAACTTGAGGGCAACATGAAGACAACATGAGGACAACATGAAGACAACATGAAGACAACATGAGGACAACTTGAGGACGACATGAAGACAACTTGAGGGCAACATGAGGACAACATGAAGACAACATGAAGACAACATGAGGACAACATGAAGACGACATGAGGACAACATGAGGACAACATGAGGACAACATGAAGACAACATGAAGACAACATGAAGACAACATGAGGACAACATGAGGACGACTTGAGGACGACATGAAGACAACATGAAGACAACATGAAGACAACATGAGGCTTAAGGAGTTGTAATAATAAGTAGCAGCAGCAGAGTATTGCACACATTTTAAAAAGTGTTATTGCAAATAATAACGGCTCAACTCAGATGTACAGCGGTTCTAATTATTACCCCCCCCCCCTCACCCCCCCCCCCCACCCTCCCCCCACCCCTGTTTGTTTTCTGGTTGCGTGTTAACAAGCCAGCAGCAAACGCTTCATAACGCTTTTAATTCCATCGCAGAGACCCGACACATAAACACAGCACTTATATTTAGACAAGGACTACCTAGGAAACACACACACACACACACACACACACACACACACACACACACACACACACACACACACAAGTCATTTTCTGAAGCATATAATAACAGTTCGGGAGCTTGTTCAGACTTCCAACCGTATTTTGGCCCTCCAAACAAAAGCCATAAACAATAATTTTAATAAATGGAGGTAATTTCCTGCAGCAGAATGTCTAATCAGAGCCGTATTCTCCTGGAGGACCACAGCACACGGCGAGCTCGTGTGTGTGTGGAAGGAAAAAGGCGAGATTTCAGAAATGCATGCAGAGAGAGAGAAAAACCACATCCCAAACTACCCATCATGCCTTGCCAAGCCTGCTGGCCAACAACACAAACACTGGGTCCATCTGCGCCCGTTAAGAGCTCTCATACCTCCAAAACATTTACAAAATACGCTCTAACAACCCATTCATTACTCTCTGTCTCTGTTCTTCTGTTTACCCCCCTCCCCTCCTCTTGCTCCACTCATTCTTGGCGAGTTAAAGTAGTTCTGGTAATATTATATATTTTTTCTACTTGTGCAGAACCAAGCTAATCTTGCATGTATCCACATTTTTTAGCTATAATGGCATTCATAGAGTTCAGTCAATGTTTCTCTACCACTAAATATACATTAAACGCTGTTCAGTGGTACCAGACGTACACATGTCGCCTCTTCTGTCTCCTAAAGGGGCTCGGCCTCATTTGAAAGTGCAGTGAACTGGATGGAAACAGTTAAATTTGCCTTTATTTTAAATTAATTTTTCAATTTTATATTATTTTAATTTAATTTAATTTTTATTGAATTTAATTGTCTTTAATTTAATTTTTATTGAATTTCATTGTCTTTTGTTTAATTTTTATTTAATTTAATTTCATTCTTTCATTTAATTTTATTTATTTTTATTTGTTTTTGTTTTATTTCTTTTAATTTTAAATATAATTTTATTTTAATTTAGTAACAATTTCTTTGCCAACATTAGATATTTAAACAACTAGAAGGCAAATTTACCATTAGGAACATGAGTTTTCAGAGCGTTTGTTACCGTGCTGCCCGAGCTCCAGAGTTTGGTCCTGAGAACGTAACGAGTCTCCTAATGTGTCTGTCGGATAAATCCCATTTTAGTGCTAGAATCTTCTGGAGATTTGTGGCTTTTAACCCTCGTGTTGTCTTCCCGTTAACCAGGAACTCCTTCCAGGTCAAAATTGAAAATTAATTTTTTTTTGGCTTTTCCAATGTTTTTGTCGCTTTTTCAGATTTTTTTTTTTCTGATTTATTTGTCACTTTTTTCAATGTTTTTGGCGCTTTTTCTTATTTTTCACTTTTTTCAATGTTTTTGGCGCTTTTTCTTATTTTTCACTTTTTTCAATGTTTTTGGCGCTTTTTCTTATTTATTTGTCACTTTTTCTAATGTTTTTGTCACTTTTTCTGATTTATTTGTCACTTTTTTAAAAACCTGAGCTGGTTTAATAACAGCTTTTACACTTATTCTTGGAATTCATGGTCAACAAACCTCATTTATATCAAATTATACATATGATAAGATAAGAAAACCTTTATCTGTCCCACAGTGAGGAAATTGGCAAAGATAAGAGCAGATATAGATAAGTGTACAAGAGATTTAATTTAATTTATTAATTAATTAGACAGGGACAGTGTACATTCATTATTATTATTAATTATTTTTCATCCATTGTCCCTGGACAGATCTTAAAATTGTCTCCCTGAAAAAACAACAATAAGAAGATTACAGTGAACAATACAAATATGAAAAGTAGTAAAACAGATAAAACTCTTCAAATCCTGTTTTATAAGTGTACAAGTTTGCTATAATAGCGGCATTCGTGTAAAAATAGGAATAAATTATATTACAAATGAACACATCAGAGACAGACGTGGCAGCACGGCCGCGTTGAGGGAAGATACATATCTTCTTATATATTCTCATTAATGCTGACATGTTTTTATTTGTCCCACAGTGGGAAATTATACAAAGATAGACAAGTGTCCCAGAGACAGACAAGTGTCCAGAGACAGATAAGTGTCCAGAGATAGATAAGTGTCCAGAGATAGATAAGTGTCCAGAGACAGATAAGTGTCCAGAGATAGATAAGTGTCCAGAGATAGATAAGTGTCCAGAGATAGATAAGTGTCCCAGAGATAGATAAGTGTCCAGAGATAGATAAGTGTCCCAGAGATAGATAAGTGTCCAGAGATAGATAAGTGTCCTAGAGATAGATAAGTGTCCAGAGATAGATAAGTGTCCCAGAGATAGATAAGTGTCCAGAGATAGATAAGTGTCCCAGAGATAGATAAGTGTCCAGAGATAGATAAGTGTCCAGAGACAGATAAGTGTCCAGAGATAGATAAGTGTCTAGAGATAGATAAGTGTCCAGAGATAGATAAGTGTCCCAGAGATAGATAAGTGTCCAGAGACAGATAAGTGTCTAGAGATAGATAAGTGTCCAGAGATAGATAAGTGTCCAGAGATAGATAAGTGTCCAGAGATAGATAAGTGTCCAGAGATAGATAAGTGTCCCAGAGACAGATAAGTGTCCAGAGACAGATAAGTGTCTAGAGATAGATAAGTGTCCAGAGATAGATAAGTGTCCCAGAGATAGATAAGTGTCCAGAGATAGATAAGTGTCCTAGAGATAGATAAGTGTCCAGAGATAGATAAGTGTCCCAGAGATAGATAAGTGTCCAGAGATAGATAAGTGTCCCAGAGATAGATAAGTGTCCAGAGATAGATAAGTGTCCAGAGACAGATAAGTGTCCAGAGATAGATAAGTGTCCAGAGATAGATAAGTGTCCAGAGATAGATAAGTGTCCAAGAGATAGATAAGTGTCCAAGAGATAGATAAGTGTCCCAGAGATAGATAAGTGTCCAGAGACAGATAAGTGTCCAGAGATAGATAAGTGTCTAGAGATAGATAAGTGTCCCAGAGATAGATAAGTGTCCAAGAGATAGATAAGTGTCCCAGAGATAGATAAGTGTCCCAGAGATAGATAAGTGTCCAGAGATAGATAAGTGTCCAGAGATAGATAAGTGTCCAGAGATAGCTAAGTGTCCAGAGACAGATAAGTGTCCAGAGATAGATAAGTGTCCAGAGATAGATAAGTGTCTAGAGATAGATAAGTGTCCAGAGATAGATAAGTGTCCAGAGATAGATAAGTGTCCCAGAGATAGATAAGTGTCCAGAGATAGATAAGTGTCCCAGAGATAGATAAGTGTCCAGAGATAGATAAGTGTCCCAGAGATAGACAAGTGTCCAGAGATAGATAAGTGTCCAGAGATAGATAAGTGTCCCAGAGATAGATAAGTGTCCAAGAGATAGATAAGTGTCCCAGAGATAGATAAGTGTCCAGAGACAGATAAGTGTCCAGAGACAGATAAGTGTCTAGAGATAGATAAGTGTCCCAGAGATAGATAAGTGTCCAAGAGATAGATAAGTGTCCCAGAGATAGATAAGTGTCCAGAGATAGATAAGTGTCCCAGAGATAGATAAGTGTCCAGAGATAGATAAGTGTCCAGAGATAGATAAGTGTCCAGAGATAGCTAAGTGTCCAGAGACAGATAAGTGTCCAGAGATAGATAAGTGTCCAGAGATAGATAAGTGTCTAGAGATAGATAAGTGTCCAGAGATAGATAAGTGTCCAGAGATAGATAAGTGTCCCAGAGATAGATAAGTGTCCAGAGATAGATAAGTGTCCCAGAGATAGATAAGTGTCCAGAGATAGATAAGTGTCCCAGAGATAGATAAGTGTCCAGAGATAGATAAGTGTCCAGAGATAGATAAGTGTCCAGAGACAGATAAGTGTCCAGAGATAGATAAGTGTCCAGAGATAGATAAGTGTCCAGAGATAGATAAGTGTCTAGAGATAGATAAGTGTCCAGAGATAGATAAGTGTCCTAGAGATAGATAAGTGTCCAGAGATAGATAAGTGTCCCAGAGATAGATAAGTGTCCAGAGATAGATAAGTGTCCCAGAGATAGATAAGTGTCCAGAGATAGATAAGTGTCCAGAGACAGATAAGTGTCCAGAGATAGATAAGTGTCCAGAGATAGATAAGTGTCCAGAGATAGATAAGTGTCCAGAGACAGATAAGTGTCCAGAGATAGATAAGTGTCCCAGAGATAGACAAGTGTCCAGAGATAGATAAGTGTCCAGAGATAGATAAGTGTCCCAGAGATAGATAAGTGTCCCAGAGATAGATAAGTGTCCAGAGACAGATAAGTGTCCAGAGATAGATAAGTGTCTAGAGATAGATAAGTTTCCCAGAGATAGATAAGTGTCCAAGAGATAGATAAGTGTCCCAGAGATAGATAAGTGTCCAGAGACAGATAAGTGTCCAGAGATAGATAAGTGTCTAGAGATAGATAAGTGTCCCAGAGACAGATAAGTGTCCCAGAGATAGATAAGTGTCCCAGAGATAGATAAGTGTCCCAGAGATAGACAAGTGTCCCAGAGATAGACAAGTGTCCAGAGATAGATAAGTGTCCCAGAGATAGACAAGTGTCCCAGAGATAGACAAGTGTCCAGAGATAGATAAGTGTCCCAGAGATAGATAAGTGTCCCAGAGATAGATAAGTGTCCAGAGATAGATAAGTGTCCAGAGATAGATAAGAGTCCAGAGATAGATAAGTGTCCCAGAGATAGATAAGTGTCCAGAGACAGATAAGTGTCCAGAGATAGATAAGTGTCTAGAGATAGATAAGTGTCCCAGAGACAGATAAGTGTCCCAGAGATAGATAAGTGTCCCAGAGATAGATAAGTGTCCCAGAGATAGACAAGTGTCCCAGAGATAGACAAGTGTCCAGAGATAGATAAGTGTCCCAGAGATAGACAAGTGTCCCAGAGATAGACAAGTGTCCAGAGATAGATAAGTGTCCCAGAGATAGATAAGTGTCCCAGAGATAGATAAGTGTCCAGAGACAGATAAGTGTCCAGAGATAGATAAGTGTCTAGAGATAGATAAGTTTCCCAGAGATAGATAAGTGTCCAAGAGATAGATAAGTGTCCCAGAGATAGATAAGTGTCCAGAGACAGATAAGTGTCCAGAGATAGATAAGTGTCTAGAGATAGATAAGTGTCCCAGAGACAGATAAGTGTCCCAGAGATAGATAAGTGTCCCAGAGATAGATAAGTGTCCCAGAGATAGACAAGTGTCCCAGAGATAGACAAGTGTCCAGAGATAGATAAGTGTCCCAGAGATAGACAAGTGTCCCAGAGATAGACAAGTGTCCAGAGATAGATAAGTGTCCCAGAGATAGATAAGTGTCCCAGAGATAGATAAGTGTCCAGAGATAGATAAGTGTCCAGAGATAGATAAGAGTCCAGAGATAGATAAGTGTCTAGAGATAGATAAGTGTCCAGAGATAGATAAGTGTCTAGAGATAGATAAGTGTCCCAGAGATAGATAAGTGTCTAGAGATAGATAAGTGTCCCAGAGATAGATAAGTGTCCAGAGACAGATAAGTGTCCAGAGATAGATAAGTGTCTAGAGATAGATAAGTGTCCCAGAGACAGATAAGTGTCCCAGAGATAGATAAGTGTCCCAGAGATAGATAAGTGTCCCAGAGATAGACAAGTGTCCCAGAGATAGACAAGTGTCCAGAGATAGATAAGTGTCCCAGAGATAGACAAGTGTCCCAGAGATAGACAAGTGTCCCAGAGATAGATAAGTGTCCCAGAGATAGACAAGTGTCCCAAGATAGATAAGTGTCTAGAGATAGATAAGCGTACAGAGATAGATAAGCGTCCCAGAGATAGACAAGTGTCCCAGAGATAGACAAGTGTCCCAGAGATAGACAAGTGTCCCAGAGATAGATAAGTGTCCCAGAGATAGACAAGTGTCCAGAGATAGATAAGTGTCCCAGAGATAGATAAGTGTCCAGAGATAGATAAGTGTCCCAGAGATAGATAAGTGTCCCAGAGATAGACAAGTGTCCAGAGATAGATAAGTGTCCCAGAGATAGACAAGTGTCCAGAGATAGATAAGTGTCCAGAGATAGATAAGTGTCCAGAGATAGATAAGTGTCCCAGAGATAGACAAGTGTCCCAGAGATAGACAAGTGTCCCAGAGATAGACAAGTGTCCCAGAGATAGACAAGTGTCCCAGAGATAGATAAGTGTCCCAGAGATAGATAAGTGTCCAGAGATAGATAAGTGTCCAGAGATAGATAAGTGTCTAGAGATAGATAAGTGTCTAGAGATAGATAAGTGTCCAGAGATAGATAAGTGTCCAGAGATAGATAAGTGTCTAGAGATAGATAAGTGTCCCAGAGATAGATAAGTGTCTAGAGATAGATAAGTGTCCAGAGATAGATAAGTGTCCCAGAGATAGATAAGTGTCCCAGAGATAGATAAGTGTCCCAGAGATAGATAAGTGTCCCAGAGACAGATAAGTGTCTCGAGATAGACAAGTGTCCCAGAGATAGACAAGTGTCCCAGAGATAGACAAGTGTCCCAGAGATAGACAAGTGTCCCAGAGATAGATAAGTGTCCCAGAGATAGATAAGTGTCCCAGAGATAGATAAGTGTCCAGAGATAGATAAGTGTCCAGAGATAGATAAGTGTCCAGAGATAGATAAGTGTCCAGAGATAGATAAGTGTCCCAGAGATAGACAAGTGTCCCAGAGGTAGACAAGTGTCCCAGAGACAGACAAGTGTCCCAGATGTAGATTTTTATAGCTTTTTCCGAAATTTGTGTCACTTTTTCAATGCTGTGGATGCTTTTTTTGGTGTTTTTTCCAAATTTTTTTGTTATTTTCCATCTTGACATTTCAGCGCCTTATTTTAACCCTTTTTTTTGAGACAAAATTCTTTTTTTTTTTTTACTGAAAACGGGTCAAATTTGACCCGAGGACAACATGAGTGTTAAAAATAACTTGT
Organism: Percina caprodes; assembly: GCA_013375575.1. Classification (NCBI taxonomy): domain Eukaryota; kingdom Metazoa; phylum Chordata; class Actinopteri; order Perciformes; family Percidae; genus Percina; species Percina caprodes. Next base: position 943,733 of record JABXJD010000154.1, on the reverse strand, counting down.
CCAACACTGCTCGTATCCCGATGTCTGTGCATTTCCGTACATTTCTTGCATTTCTTGCATGTCTTGCATGTCTTGCAGCCTCGGCCACGGTGGAGGACTTCCAGATCCGTCCACACTGTCTGTTCGTCCACTCGTACCGAGCTCCGGCCTTCTGCGACCACTGTGGAGAGATGCTGTGGGGACTCGTACGCCAGGGACTCAAATGTGAAGGTACTGATAAGCAGTAGTACTTTATTATATTATTATATAACATGTATTCCTGGAATACTAAAATACTACAACACCTGCACCACCTCATCATGTTGTAGTTTCTCTTCCTGGTTTCATTTACTCCACAATCTCTGTATATCTTTATTATCTGTATTTATATTTTAAGTACTTACTTTTTCAGGTAAATATCATTTATATTATGGTTACTTAGTTTTACTGTATTATTTAGTTACATATTCAATTTCATTTTAACGTTTTTAACGTCTGCAATATTGTTTTTGTACCATGGCAACCGCACTTTACAAAACCTTTATTTAATTTATTTAACGCCACTTTCCATTCATTCTACACCTTCGGCTCATTGTCTGTTGCTTGTGTGTTTACTTGTTTTTTTTTTGCTGTCTACTGTAGGAAACCACTGCTGCTGTAACAAGTGAATTTCCTCACAGTGGGATGAAGAAAATATTATCTAATATAATATAATTCATGCATTTATACTGTGTGTATATATATATATATATATATATATATATATATATATATATATATATATATATATATATATATATACACTATAAATGCATTTAGCATCTCGGAGGCTACTTCAGACGCTACAGAAGTCTCTCGTTAGCATCTCGGAGGCTACTTCAGACGGTACAGAAGTCTCTCGTTAGCATCTCGGAGGCTACTTCAGACGCTACAGAAGTCTCTCGTTAGCATCTCGGAGGCTACTTCAGACGTTACAGAAGTCTCTCGTTAGCATCTCGGAGGCTACTTCAGACGCTACAGAAGTCTCTCGTTAGCATCTCGGAGGCTACTTCAGACGTTACAGAAGTCTCTCGTTAGCATCTCGGAGGCTACTTCAGACGTTACAGAAGTCTCTCGTTAGCATATTTTATGCTAACTACTTGTTTTGTTGCAAAGTGACGCGTGTGCGACTCACACCTCTCTCTCCTCACATCGGGGGGTGCCGACCGCTGTTAATTACCTCCGGCTAACGACTGTGCCGTTGTTGTTCTTCCTCTCCAGGCTGCGGTCTGAACTATCACAAGCGTTGTGCTTTTAAGATCCCCAATAACTGCAGCGGAGTGCGGAGGCGTCGCTCGTCCAATGTTTCCCTGACGGGGGGGCTGATAAACCTGGGGCGCCCCCTGTCTGCTGAGCCCTCCCCGCCCCACTACACCGACGAGGCTTTACTGGTCAGTCGATACCAAGTGAGATAAGAGCTGTCAGTGTTTTTTCTTTCATTGAAACAGTCGCTCTAACTTTCTTTCTTTCCCTTCTTCTCTGTCGTTGTCCAGTCTCCAGTGAGTCCCAGCATGGAGGTCAGTTGCACCGTTATCTATAAAAACACTAATAATAATAATATAATAGTAATAATCTCTGAGGAAGTGCACTTGCATTATCCCTTGTGTTGTCTTTGTGTCAAATTTGACCCGTTTTCTAATTGTCTATATATTTTTTTCACAAGAAATGTTATTACCGTACGTACACACCGCTATCGACTTGAGCTGCAAAGAAGCTCTGCCCCCGCCAAGGACGCTTGTCAAGAAGTACGGGGAAGCTTTTTGATGCGTTGGCTGCTCTGACGTGGCGGCGTTCTCTGTCCGACCGGGAGAAGCTCACGCAGCCACGGCAACACACGGACACTAGAAACCTTTAGAAACTACATCTAGAATGACAGAAGTTGGATTGTTAATCGGTCTGTTAGCCGTTAGCTCGCTCGTTAGCCGCTGAGCCGTAGCGGCGTGCAGGCAGAGCGAGCAGCCGCCAGACTAACCTAGTGACCCGTGCAGGATTCACTGTGAGGGACCGTTAGAGACCATGTGACCGGCAGCTAACGCTAACTGGAGACCATGTGACCGGCAGCTAACGCTAACTGGAGACCATGTGACCGGCAGCTAACACTAACTGGAGACCATGTGATCGGCAGCTAACGCTAACTGGAGACCATGTGACCGGCAGCTAATGCTAACTGGAGACCATGTGACCAGCAACTAACGCTAACTGGAGACCATGTGACCGGCAGCTAATGCTAACTGGAGACCATGTGATTGGCAGTTAACGCTAACTGGAGACCATGTGCCTGGCAGCTAATGCTAACTGGAGACCATGTGACCGGCAGCTAACGCTAACTGGAGACCATGTGATCGGCAGTTAACGCTAACTGGAGACCATGTGACCGGCAGCTAACGCTAACTGGAGACCATGTGATCGGCAGCTAACGCTAACTGGAGACCATGTGACCGGCAGCTAATGCTAACTGGAGACCATGTGACCGGCAACTAACGCTAACTGGAGACCATGTGACCGCCAGCTAACGCTAACTGGAGACCATGTGACCGGCAGCTAACGCTAACTGGAGACCATGTGATCGGCAGCTAACGCTAACTGGAGACCATGTGACCGGCAGCTAACGCTAACTGGAGACCATGTGATCGGCAGTTAACGCTAACTGGAGACCATGTGACCGCCAGCTAATGCTAACTGGAGACCATGTGATCGGCAGTTAACGCTAACTGGAGACCATGTGACCGGCAGCTAATGCTAACTGGAGACCATGTGACCGGCAACTAACACTAACTGGAGACCATGTGACCGCCAGCTAACGCTAACTGGAGACCATGTGACCGGCAGCTAACGCTAACTGGAGACCATGTGATCGGCAGCTAACGCTAACTGGAGACCATGTGACCGGCAGCTAATGCTAACTGGAGACCATGTGACCGGCAACTAACGCTAACTGGAGACCATGTGACCGCCAGCTAACGCTAACTGGAGACCATGTGACCGCCAGCTAACGCTAACTGGAGACCATGTGATCGGCAGCTAACGCTAACTGGTTCCCAATGCACAAACGTTATATCAAACGATGGGTAACCTAGCAATGGCGATTATGAGCTTGTCCTCAGAATGAATGTTTTTGTAGGAACGGTCGTATGTTTCTCCGGGATCAGCCAGCGTGAAGGACGTCTATCTTCCGATTGGCGGCTGGCGTTAGCCGCTGCACCGCGTCATAGCTCATTAGAATAAAGGTGAAAAATTTCAACTTTCTGATTGACGCTCAACACGCGACGCCGACAGATTTGCCTCCTTGCAGCTGAGAGAAGCTTCCATTGAAAATGAATCCGGTAACTTTAGACGCTCAAGTCGGCGGCGGTGTGAACGTCCGGTTAGAGAACTAACTGGAAAACATTCTTAGTGTCCGTAATACTGCAATTTGCTTGTAAACCACACAAATCCACCTTCCTGCTCTCACTTTTCATAGCAGAAGAACCAATTAGATTACTTCCCGGGTCGAGAGCGGCGCTCCAGCTCGCAGTCGTACGTCGGCCGTCCCATTGAACTGGACAAGCTCCTACTGTCAAAGGTCAAAGTTCCTCACACCTTCTTGATCCACTCGTACACCCGACCCACCGTCTGCCAGCACTGCAAGAAGCTGCTGAAAGGCCTCTTCAGACAGGGCCTGCAGTGTAAAGGTGAGCGTCTGTCAGGTTTTATACCAACAAGGTGTCAAATGTTGGACTTTTACCTGCTATGCTTTAATGCTCATGTTGTCCTCATGTTGCCCTCATGTTGTCCCCATGTCGTCCCCATGTTATCCTCGGGTCAAATTGACCCATTTTCCTATATCAATGTTCTTAGTAGAGATTTGTACTTGCCATAGAGCGTTGTGAGGAATCAATTATGTTATTTTGGGGAATTAAAAAGAACATTGATATAGGACAACATGGGGGCAACATGGGGACAACATGGGGACAACATGAGGACAACATGAGGACAACATGGGGACAACATGGGGGCGACATGGGGGCGACATGGGGGCAACATAGGGACAACATGAGGACAACATGGGGACAACATGGGGACAACATGAGGACAACATGAGGGCAACATGGGGACAACATGAGGGCAACATGAGGACAACATGGGGACAACATGAGGGCAACATGGGGACAACATGAGGACAACATGAGGACAACATGAGAGTTAACAGCTGCTTTCCTTCCTTCTTTCTCCTTCAGATTGTAAATTTAACTGCCATAAACGATGTGCTCCTAAAGTGCCGAACAACTGTCTGGGAGAAGTTTCCAAAAATGGAGGCAAGTTTCAAAACACACACACACACACACACACACACACACACACACACACACACACACACACACACACACAGATCTACACACACACACACAAAATCTACAGACACCTACACGCACACACACACCTGCACACACACACACACACACACACACACACACACACACACACCTACACCTACGCGCGCACACACACACACACACACACAGATACACCTACACAGACGGTGGTTGGTCCTCACATCTACAGAAAAATGAACACAAACAGATCGAGGTGTATGTTTGTTTCGTAGAGCTCCTGAGCCCGGGGGCGGAGTCAGATGTGGCCATGGTTGACGGTTGCCTTGACGACCATGACGTCGACAGAGGTGGCGGTCTGTTGGATGACATGGACGAAGCGCTGACATCAGAGGGGGGTTTCCTGCTGGAGGCGGGGCAAAGTGACCCCGACATACACGACCCGACCTGGACGAGTCCAACCGGGCCATCAGGTACAGAAACACACACACACACACACACACACACCTACACACACACCTACACACACCTACACACACACACACACCTACACACACCTACACACACCTACACACACACCTACACACACCTACACACACACACACACCTACACACACACACACACACACACCTACACACACACCTACACACACACCTACACACACACACACACACACACACACACACACACCTACACACACCTACACACACACCTACACACACCTACACACACACACACACCTACACACACACACACACACCTACACACACACACACACACCTACACACACACACACACACACCTACACACACACACACACACACACACACACACACACCTACACACACCTACACACACCTACACACACACACAACCATTAGAAAGGTAAGAAGTTACACTTTAGTTTCACAATATTTAATTCACTGAAGACATTAATAGATTATTTATATTTGTATTTGAATAGTTATTTAAGTTATAATAATAATAAGTGTTTAAGCATGGTATTTTATTGTGAAGGACCAAAGCTCCAGTAGTTGTCTATGGATATTTAAAGAAGTGTCCACACTTGGTGCACTAGGGCTGTCCTCCACTACACAAGTTCTTAGTTGACTAACACTTCCATGATGTTGTCGAGTAATCGATTCGTTGAAGTAATGGACAGAGCTGTGAGGTGTTCGACACTAGAAAAGCACAATATAAATATACTTAATTAACCATCTAACCATCTGTAAAATGGAGTTTCTCAAAATTAATCCTGCAAAAGCACCACTTTTAAAGCTTGTGTTCATCAGAAATGTGCTCATAAGTGTCTTGGAAATGAGTAATTAAGCATAAAAAATGACTTCTTAGTCGACTAATACCAAAACCACAGAGGGGGCGGGCCTGTTGTGCACACATTTAGAAACCCAATCACAGATATGTGAGATTGAGCTTTGTCCCGCCCCCTACAGCCCGTCCACCAGTAACAACATCCCACTGATGCGAGTTGTTCAGTCTGTCAAAAACACAAAGAGGAAGACCAGCAACGTGATGAAGGAGGGCTGGATGGTCCACTACACCAGCAAGGACACTCTGGTACTACACCTGTCTCACTCACCTGTTGGTTGTCATTGGGATTAATTTTAACATTTAAAGGACAGTTCTGGTGCAAAATGAAACTGGGGAATCTGGCAAAATGAATCATCCCCATGTTGGTAGCACATGGGGTATTAACCCATGTGTTAACAACCCCATGTTGGTAGCACATGGGGTATTAACCCATGTGTTAACAACCCCATGTTGGTAACACATGGGGTATTAAACCCATGTGTACCAACCCCATGTTGGTAACACATCGGGTATTAACCCCACGTAACACATGGGTTATTAACCCCACTTGTTACAACCCCATGTTGGTAACATGTGGGGTATTTACCCCATAAGTTACCAACCCCATGTTGGTAAGACATGGGGTATTAGACCCATGTCTTACCAACCCCATGTTGGTAACAACATTAGCCTAATGTGTTACAACCCCATGTTGGTAGCCCATGGGTATTAACCCCATGTGTTACCAATCCCGTGTTGGTAACATGTGGTTGGTACACGTGGGGTATTAACCCCATGTGTTACCAATCCCGTGTTGGTAACATGTGGTTGGTACACGTGGGGTATTAACCCCATGTGTGATCTCCGCAATTTGAAGCCTTCAGTTCGTGTTGATGATTAAAATTATTATTTTACAGTACAGTAGTTATTTGTAAAAAAACCTTTATACAGTACTTTTATTTGTTAAACAAATGCTTGGGCCTGTAAAAGGGTTTTGATCTTTGGTTTCAATGTGTTATGGAGTATTTCATCGCATAATAATTGTAAAGGTTACTATTTCATGGACTTCGCCTATCACGGGTTCTTTTTGGAACGTAAAACCGTGAAAAACGATGGTTCACTGTATATATAATGTCTCTATATTAACTTTCCTCGTACCTTTTCTGTTTTTCCTTCCTTCCACTCCTTGCATCTCTCCTCCCCGGCTGACTTTCCTATTTTTCCTTTCCTCCTCTTTATCTCTTGTGTTTCAGAGGAAGAGACATTACTGGCGGCTGGACAGCAAATGCATCACGATGTTTCAGAACGACACTGGAAGTAAATACTTCAAGGTGAGAGGAGCTCCATCACTGTCTCCTTCAGCCTTGTAGGGACAAATGGACGAGGACAGTTCCAGTGTGACAGCAGGAAACTCTCAGCATCTATTAGATCTATTAGATTATCTATTATCAGTCAATCAGGTTCCTTTATTGGTCGGGAAACTAGGTTTACAGTCTGAGGCAGGACTGCCTTAACACTCTGTAGACCACCACAGAACATGCAACACACCACACATTAAGACATGGAATAGAGACAGTAAAACATGGAATAGAGACTGTCAAACATGGAATAGAGACAGTAAAAGTCAAACATGGAATAGAGACAGTAAAACATGGAATAGAGACAGTAAAACATGGAATAGTGACAGTAAAACATGGAATAGAGACAGTCAAACATGGAATAGAGACAGTAAAAGTCAAACATGGAATAGAGAGAGTAAGACATGGAATAGAGAGAGTAAAACATGGAATAGAGAGAGTAAAACATGGAATAGGGACAGTAATACATGGAATAGAGACAGTAAAACATGGAATAGAGAGAGTAAGACATGGAATAGAGAGAGTAAAACATGGAATAGAGAGAGTAAAACATGGAATAGAGAGAGTAAGACATGGAATAGAGAGAGTAAGACATGGAATAGAGAGAGTAAAACATGGAATAGGGACAGTAATACATGGAATAGAGACAGTAAAACATGGAATAGAGACAGTCAAACATGGAATAGAGACAGTCAACCATGGAATAGAGACAGTCAACCATGGAATAGAGACTGTCAAACATAGAATAGGGACAGTAAAACATGGAATAGAGACAGTCAACCATGGAATAGAGACAGTCAAACATGGAATAGAGACTGTCAAACATAGAATAGGGACAGTAAAACATGGAATAGAGACAGTCAAACATGGAATAGAGACAGTCAAACATGGAATAGAGACAGTCAAACATGGAATAGAAACAGTAAATACATGGAATAGAGACTGTCAAACATGGAATAGAGACAATAAAACATGGAATAGAGACAGTAATACATGGAATAGAGACAGTAAAACATGGAATAGAGACAGTCAAACATGGAATAAAGACAGTCAAACATGGAATAGAGACAGTAAAACATGGAATAGAGACAGTCAAACATGGAATAAAGACAGTCAAACATGGAATAGAGACAGTAAATACATGGAATAGAGACTGTCAAACATGGAATAGAGACAATAAAACATGGAATAGAGACAGTAATACATGGAATAGAGACAGTAAAACATGGAATAGAGACAGTAATACATGAAATAGAGACAGTCAAACATGGAATAGAAACAGTCAAACATGGAATAGAGACAGTAAAACATGGAATAGAGACAGTCAACCATGGAATAGAGACAGCCAAACATTGAATAGAGACAGTCAAACATGGAATAGAGACAGTAATACATGGAATAGAGACAGTAAAACATGGAATAGAGACAGTAAAACATGGAATAGAGACAGTAATACATGAAATAGAGACAGTCAAACATGGAATAGAGACAGTCAAACATGGAATAGAGACAGCAAAACATGGAATAGAGACAGTCAACCATGGAATAGAGACAGTCAACCATGGAATAGAGACAGTCAAACATTGAATAGAGACAGTCAAACATGGAATAGAGACAGTCAAACATGGAATAGAGACAGTCAAACATGGAATAGAGACAGTCAAACATGGAATAGAGACAATAAAACATGGAATAGAGACAGTAAAAAATGGAATAGAGACAGCCAAACATTGAATAGAGACAGCCAAACATTGAATAGAGACAGTCAAACATGGAATATAGACAGTAATACATGGAATAGAGACAGTAAAACATGGAATAGAGACAGTAAAACATGGAATAGAGACAGTAATACATGAAATAAAGACAGTCAAACATGGAATAGAGACAGTCAAACATGGAATAGAGACAGTAATACATGGAATAGAGACAGTCAAACATGGAATAGAGACAGTCATACATGGAATAGAGACAGTAAAACATGGAATAGAGACAGTAAAACATGGAATAGAGACAGTAATACATGAAATAGAGACAGTCAAACATGGAATAGAGACAGTCAAACATGGAATAGAGACAATAAAACATGGAATAGAGACAGTCAAACATGGAATAGAGACAGTAAAACATGGAATAGAGACATTAAATACATAGAATAGAGACAGTAAAACATGAAATAGAGACAGTCAAACATGGAATAGAGACAGTCAAACATGGAATAGAGACAGTAAAACATGGAATAGAGACAGTAAATACATAGAATAGAGACAGTAAAACATGAAATAGAGACAGTCAAACATGGAATAGAGACAGTAAAACATGGAATAAAGACAGTCAAACATGGAATAGAGACAGTAATACATGGAATAGAGCTGTGTGTGTGTGTGTGTGTGTGTGTGTGTGTGTGTGTGTCTTTCTGTGTGTCTGTTTGTGTATATGTGTGTGTGTGTGTGTGTGTGTGTGTGTGTGTGTGTGTTTGTGTGTGTGTGTGTGTGTGTGTGTGTGTGTGTACTTCATTAGCAACATATATAAGGGTTAAAGCCTCATTCCTACATTATCAGGAATTGAGGCCGTAAGCAACAACAACAACAACAGAGTTTTTGTAAAAATCTGAGTCCTGGTCTCCGTCTGCAGGAGATCCCTCTGTCGGAGATGTTATCTCTGGAACCGGCTCAGACCTTCTCTCTGCTGCCCGATGGAGCCAATCTTCACTGCTTTGAGATCGCCACGGCGTCCCTGGTCTACTTCGTTGGGGAGCAGCTGCAGAGATCAGAGTCCTCCGGGACCGGCAGCAGCAGTAATCTGGTGAATCATAATGCGTCAATCTACTTCTGACAGCTGTCAGTAGTTTCCCTCCACGTGTCAATCAAACTATCTGAATTTTGGTAAAAAAACCTAAGTAAGGACTACTAGCCAGTCAGGAGCAGAGTATGAGGGTCCTGACAGTACCTAGGTAAGGGCTACTAGCCAGTCAGAAGCAGAGTATGAGGGCCCTGACAGTACCTAGGTAAGGACTACTAGCCAGTCAGGAGCAGAGTATGAGGGCCCTGACAGTACCTAGGTAAGGACTACTAGCCAGTCAGGAGCAGAGTATGAGGGCCCTGACAGTACCTAGGTAAGGACTACTAGCCAGTCAGGAGCAGAGTATGAGGGCCCTGACAGTACCTAGGTAAGGACTACTAGCCAGTCAGGAGCAGAGTATGAGGACCCTGACAGTACCTAGGTAAGGACTACTAGCCAGTCAGGAGCAGAGTATGAGGGCCCTGACAGTACCTAGGTAAGGACTACTAGCCAGTCAGGAGCAGAGTATGAGGGCCCTGACAGTACCTAGGTAAGGACTACTAGCCAGTCAGGAGCAGAGTATGAGGGTCCTGACAGTACCTAGGTAAGGACTACTAGCCAGTCAGGAGCAGAGTATGAGGGCCCTGACAGTACCTAGGTAAGGACTACTAGCCAGTCAGGAGCAGAGTGTGAGGGCCCTGACAGTACCTAGGTAAGGACTACTAGCCAGTCAGAAGCAGAGTGTGAGGGCCCTGACAGTACCTAGGTAAGGACTACTAGCCAGTCAGAAGCAGAGTATGAGGGTCCTGACAGTACCTAGGTAAGGACTACTAGCCAGTCAGAAGCAGAGTATGAGGGCCCAGACAGTACCTAGGTAAGGACTACTAGCCAGTCAGGAGCAGAGTATGAGGGCCCTGACAGTACCTAGGTAAGGACTACTAGCCAGTCAGAAGCAGAGTATGAGGGTCCTGACAGCACCTAGGTAAGGACTACTAGCCAGTCAGGAGCAGAGTATGAGGGTCCTGACAGTACCTAGGTAAGGGCTACTAGCCAGTCAGGAGCAGAGTATGAGGGCCCTGACAGTACCTAGGTAAGGACTACTAGCCAGTCAGGAGCAGAGTATGAGGGTCCTGACAGTACCTAGGTAAGGACTACTAGCCAGACAGGAGCAGAGTATGAGGGTCCTGACAGTAACTAGGTAAGGGCTACTAGCCAGTCAGGAGCAGAGTATGAGGGTCCTGACAGTACCTAGGTAAGGACTACTAGCCAGTCAGAAGCAGAGTATGAGGGCCCTGACAGTACCTAGGTAAGGACTACTAGCCAGTCAGGAGCAGAGTATGAGGGCCCTGACAGTACCTAGGTAAGGACTACTAGCCAGTCAGAAGCAGAGTATGAGGGCCCTGACAGTACCTAGGTAAGGACTACTAGCCAGTCAGGAGCAGAGTATGAGGGCCCTGACAGTAGCCAGGTAAGGACTACTAGCCAGTCAGGAGCAGAGTATGAGAGCCCTGACAGTACCTAGGTAAGGACTACTAGCCAGTCAGGAGCAGAGTATGAGGGCCCTGACAGTACCTAGGTAAGGACTACTAGCCAGTCAGGAGCAGAGTATGAGGGCCCTGACAGTACCTAGGTAAGGACTACTAGCCAGTCAGGAGCAGAGTATGAGGGCCCTGACAGTACCTAGGTAAGGACTACTAGCCAGTCAGGAGCAGAGTATGAGGGCCCTGACAGTACCTAGGTAAGGACTACTAGCCAGTCAGGAGCAGAGTATGAGGGCCCTGACAGTACCTAGGTAAGGACTACTAGCCAGTCAGGAGCAGAGTATGAGGGCCCTGACAGTACCTAGGTAAGGACTACTAGCCAGTCAGGAGCAGAGTATGAGGGCCCTGACAGTACCTAGTTAAGGACTACTAGCCAGTCAGGAGCAGAGTATGAGGGCCCTGACAGTACCTAGGTAAGGACTACTAGCCAGTCAGAAGCAGAGTATGAGGGCCCTGACAGTACCTAGGTAAGGACTACTAGCCAGTCAGGAGCAGAGTATGAGGGCCCTGACAGTACCTAGGTAAGGACGACTAGCCAGTCAGGAGCAGAGTATGAGGCCCTGACAGTACCTAGGTAAGGACTACTAGCCAGTCAGGAGCAGAGTATGAGGGCCCTGACAGTACCTAGGTAAGGACTACTAGCCAGTCAGGAGCAGAGTATGAGGGCCCTGACAGTACCTAGGTAAGGACTACTAGCCAGTCAGGAGCAGAGTATGAGGGCCCTGACAGTACCTAGGTAAGGACTACTAGCCAGTCAGGAGCAGAGTATGAGGGCCCTGACAGTACCTAGGTAAGGACTACTAGCCAGTCAGAAGCAGAGTATGAGGGCCCTGACAGTACCTAGGTAAGGACTACTAGCCAGTCAGGAGCAGAGTATGAGGGCCCTGACAGTACCTAGGTAAGGACTACTAGCCAGTCAGGAGCAGAGTATGAGGGCCCTGACAGTACCTAGGTAAGGACTACTAGCCAGTCAGAAGCAGAGTATGAGGCCCTGACAGTACCTAGGTAAGGACTACTAGCCAGTCAGGAGCAGAGTATGAGGGCCCTGTCAGTACCTAGGTAAGGACTACTAGCCAGTCAGGAGCAGAGTATGAGGGCCCTGACAGTACCTAGGTAAGGACTACTAGCCAGTCAGGAGCAGAGTATGAGGGCCCTGACAGTACCTAGGTAAGGACTACTAGCCAGTCAGGAGCAGAGTATGAGGGCCCTGACAGTACCTAGGTAAGGACTACTAGCCAGTCAGGAGCAGAGTATGAGGGCCCTGACAGTACCTAGGTATTAACCTGGCCCCCGTGTCCAATAGAAGTGCAATAAAGTCAAAAGCATTTAATCCCCGTTGACTTGTGGTGCTCTTATTTTGACGGGGTCTCCCGACCGGTTTCAGACCAGCGGCGTCGGGCAGGATGTGGCGCGGATGTGGGAGATGGCGATTCAGCACGCTCTGATGCCGGCCGTCTCCACCGGGGTCTCCCACAGCTCTCACCGCAGCGGACACAGTAAGATCCAAGACCACGTCCTAGCCGGGTCTGGGTTCACCAGGAACATCTGTTAAAGCAGCTGTTATATAACTGTATATATTCAAATAATTTATTACACTTTAATAGACTTTAATTACAGTTTAATACACTTTAATACTCTATAATTACACTATAATACTCTGTAATTACACTATAATACTCTATAATACTCTATACTACACTATAATACTCTATAATTACACTATAATACTCTACAATACTCTATAATACTCTATAATACTCTATACTACACCATAATACTCTATAATTACACTATAATACTCTATAATACTCTATAATACTCTATAATACTCTATAATACTCTATAATTACACTATAATACTCTATAATTACACTATAATACTCTATAATTACACTATAATACTCTATAATACTCTATAATACTCTATAATACTCTATAATTACACTATAATACTCTATAATTACACTATAATACTCTATAATACTCTATAATACTCTATAATTACACTATAATACTCTATAATACTCTATAATACTCTATAATACACTATAATTACACTATAATACTCTATAATACTCTATAATACACCATAATACTCTATAATACTCTATACTACACCATAATACTCTATAATTACACTATAATACTCTATAATACTCTATAATTACACTATAATACTCTATAATACTCTATAATACTCTATAATACTCTATAATTACACTATAATACTCTATAATTACACTATAATACTCTATAATTACACTATAATACTCTATAATACTCTATAATACTCTATAATACTCTATAATACTCTATAATTACACTATAATACTCTATAATTACACTATAATACTCTATAATACTCTATAATACTCTATAATTACACTATAATACTCTATAATACTCTATAATACTC
>JABXJD010000154.1:920000-925000 GCA_013375575.1 Percina caprodes | reverse complement strand
CTATGACCCCCCCAGACCTCTCAGGTCATCTGGGACAGGTCTGATACTACACTATGACCCCCCCAGACCTCTCAGGTCATCTGGGACAGGTCTACTACTACACTATGACCCCCCCAGACCTCTGGGACAGGTCTACTACTACACTATGACCCCCCCAGACCTCTAAGGTCATCTGGGACAGGTCTACTACTACACTATGACCCCCCCAGACCTCTCAGGTCATCTGGGACAGGTCTGCTACTACACTATGACCCCCCCAGACCTCTAAGGTCATCTGGGACAGGTCTGCTACTACACTATGACCCCCCCAGACCTCTCAGGTCATCTGGGACAGGTCTGCTACTACACTATGACCCCCCCAGACCTCTCAGGTCATCTGGGACAGGTCTGCTACTACACTATGACCCCCCCAGAACTCTAAGGTCATCTGGGACAGGTCTGCTACTACACTATGACCCCCCAGACCTCTCAGGTCATCTGGGACAGGTCTGCTACTACACTATGACCCCCCCAGACCTCTCAGGTCATCTGGGACAGGTCTGCTACTACACTATGACCCCCCCAGACCTCTCAGGTCATCTGGGACAGGTCTGCTACTACACTATGACCCCCCCAGACCTCTCAGGTCATCTGGGACAGGTCTGCTACTACACTATGACCCCCCCAGACCTCTCAGGTCATCTGGGACAGGTCTGATACTACACTATGACCCCCCCAGACCTCTCAGGTCATCTGGGACAGGTCTACTACTACACTATGACCCCCCCAGACCTCTCAGGTCATCTGGGACAGGTCTGCTACTACACTATGACCCCCCCAGACCTCTCAGGTCATCTGGGACAGGTCTACTACTACACTATGACCCCCCCAGACCTCTAAGGTCATCTGGGACAGGTCTACTACTACACTATGACCCCCCCAGACCTCTCAGGTCATCTGGGACAGGTCTACTACTACACTATGACCCCCCAGACCTCTCAGGTCATCTGGGACAGGTCTGCTACTACACTATGACCCCCCCAGAACTCTAAGGTCATCTGGGACAGGTCTGCTACTACACTATGACCCCCCAGACCTCTCAGGTCATCTGGGACAGGTCTGCTACTACACTATGACCCCCAGACCTCTCAGGTCATCTGGGACAGGTCTGATACTACACTATGACCCCCCCAGACCTCTCAGGTCATCTGGGACAGGTCTACTACTACACTATGACCCCCCCAGACCTCTCAGGTCATCTGGGACAGGTCTGCTACTACACTATGACCCCCCCAGACCTCTCAGGTCATCTGGGACAGGTCTACTACTACACTATGACCCCCCCAGACCTCTAAGGTCATCTGGGACAGGTCTACTACTACACTATGACCCCCCCAGACCTCTAAGGTCATCTGGGACAGGTCTGCTACTACACTATGACCCCCCCAGAACTCTAAGGTCATCTGGGACAGGTCTGCTACTACACTATGACCCCCCCAGACCTCTAAGGTCATCTGGGACAGGTCTGCTACTACACTATGACCCCCCCAGACCTCTAAGGTCATCTGGGACAGGTCTGCTACTACAATATGACCCCCCCCCAGACATCTGGGACAGGTCTACTACTACACTATGACCCCCCCAGACCTCTAAGGTCATCTGGGACAGGTCTGCTACTACACTATGACCCCCCCAGACCTCTGGGACAGGTCTGCTACTACACTATGACCCCCCCAGACATCTGGGACAGGTTTGCTACTACACTATGACCCCCAGACCTCTCAGGTCATCTGGGACAGGTCTGCTACTACACTATGACCCCCCCCAGACCTCTCAGGTCATCTGGGACAGGTCTACTACTACACTATGACCCCCCCAGACCTCTGGGACAGGTCTGCTACTACACTATGACCCCCCCAGACCTCTGGGACAGGTCTGCTACTACACTATGACCCCCCCCAGACCTCTGGGACAGGTCTACTACTACACTATGACCCCCCCAGACCTCTAAGGTCATCTGGGACAGGTCTACTACTACACTATGACCCCCCCAGACCTCTCAGGTCATCTGGGACAGGTCTACTACTACACTATGACCCCCCCAGACCTCTCAGGTCATCTGGGACAGGTCTACTACTACACTATGACCCCCCCAGACCTCTCAGGTCAGCTGGGACAGGTCTACTACTACACTATGACCCCCCCAGACCTCTAAGGTCATCTGGGACAGGTCTACTACTACACTATGACCCCCCCAGACCTCTGGGACAGGTCTACTACTACACTATGACCCGCCCAGACCTCTCAGGTCATCTGGGACAGGTCTACTACTACACTATGACCCCCCCAGACCTCTGGGACAGGTCTACTACTACACTATGACCCCCCCAGACCTCTCAGGTCATCTGGGACAGGTCTACTACTACACTATGACCCCCCCAGACCTCTCAGGTCATCTGGGACAGGTCTGCTACTACACTATGACCCCCCAGACCTCTCAGGTCATCTGGGACAGGTCTGCTACTACACTATGACCCCCCCAGAACTCTAAGGTCATCTGGGACAGGTCTGCTACTACACTATGACCCCCCAGACCTCTCAGGTCATCTGGGACAGGTCTGCTACTACACTATGACCCCCCCAGACCTCTCAGGTCATCTGGGACAGGTCTGATACTACACTATGACCCCCCCAGACCTCTCAGGTCATCTGGGACAGGTCTACTACTACACTATGACCCCCAGACCTCTCAGGTCATCTGGGACAGGT
Organism: Percina caprodes; assembly: GCA_013375575.1. Taxonomy (NCBI): domain Eukaryota; kingdom Metazoa; phylum Chordata; class Actinopteri; order Perciformes; family Percidae; genus Percina; species Percina caprodes. The sequence continues at coordinate 922,252 of JABXJD010000154.1, read as the reverse complement.
CTGCTACTACACTATGACCCCCCCAGACCTCTCAGGTCATCTGGGACAGGTCTACTACTACACTATGACCCCCCCAGACCTCTAAGGTCATCTGGGACAGGTCTACTACTACACTATGACCCCCCCAGACCTCTCAGGTCATCTGGGACAGGTCTACTACTACACTATGACCCCCCAGACCTCTCAGGTCATCTGGGACAGGTCTGCTACTACACTATGACCCCCCCAGAACTCTAAGGTCATCTGGGACAGGTCTGCTACTACACTATGACCCCCCAGACCTCTCAGGTCATCTGGGACAGGTCTGCTACTACACTATGACCCCCCCAGACCTCTCAGGTCATCTGGGACAGGTCTGATACTACACTATGACCCCCCCAGACCTCTCAGGTCATCTGGGACAGGTCTACTACTACACTATGACCCCCCCAGACCTCTCAGGTCATCTGGGACAGGTCTGCTACTACACTATGACCCCCCCAGACCTCTCAGGTCATCTGGGACAGGTCTACTACTACACTATGACCCCCCCAGACCTCTAAGGTCATCTGGGACAGGTCTACTACTACACTATGACCCCCCCAGACCTCAAAGGTCATCTGGGACAGGTCTGCTACTACACTATGACCCCCCCAGAACTCTAAGGTCATCTGGGACAGGTCTGCTACTACACTATGACCCCCCCAGACCTCTAAGGTCATCTGGGACAGGTCTGCTACTACACTATGACCCCCCCAGACCTCTAAGGTCATCTGGGACAGGTCTGCTACTACAATATGACCCCCCCCCAGACATCTGGGACAGGTCTACTACTACACTATGACCCCCCCAGACCTCTAAGGTCATCTGGGACAGGTCTGCTACTACACTATGACCCCCCCAGACCTCTGGGACAGGTCTGCTACTACACTATGACCCCCCCAGACATCTGGGACAGGTTTGCTACTACACTATGACCCCCCCCCAGACCTCTCAGGTCATCTGGGACAGGTCTGCTACTACACTATGACCCCCCCCAGACCTCTCAGGTCATCTGGGACAGGTCTACTACTACACTATGACCCCCCCAGACCTCTGGGACAGGTCTGCTACTACACTATGACCCCCCCAGACCTCTGGGACAGGTCTGCTACTACACTATGACCCCCAGACCTCTGGGACAGGTCTACTACTACACTATGACCCCCCCAGACCTCTAAGGTCATCTGGGACAGGTCTGCTACTACACTATGACCCCCCCAGACCTCTCAGGTCATCTGGGACAGGTCTGCTACTACACTATGACCCCCAGACCTCTCAGGTCATCTGGGACAGGTCTGCTACTACACTATGACCCCCCCAGACCTCTCAGGTCATCTGGGACAGGTCTGCTACTACACTATGACCCCCCCAGACCTCTCAGGTCATCTGGGACAGGTCTACTACTACACTATGACCCCCCCAGACCTCTGGGACAGGTCTGCTACTACACTATGACCCCCCCAGACCTCTGGGACAGGTCTGCTACTACACTATGACCCCCGCCAGACCTCTGGGACAGGTCTACTACTACACTATGACCCCCCCAGACCTCTAAGGTCATCTGGGACAGGTCTGCTACTACACTATGACCCCCCCAGACCTCTCAGGTCATCTGGGACAGGTCTGCTACTACACTATGACCCCCCCAGACCTCTCAGGTCATCTGGGACAGGTCTGCTACTACACTATGACCCCCCCAGACCTCTCAGGTCATCTGGGACAGGTCTGCTACTACACTATGACCCCCCCAGACCTCTCAGGTCATCAGGAACAGGTCTGCTAGTACACTATGACCCCCCCAGACCTCTCAGGTCATCTGGGACAGGTCTACTACTACACTATGACCCCCGCAGACCTGTCAGGTCATCTGGGACAGGTCTGCTACTACACTATGACCCCCCCAGACCTCTCAGGTCATCTGGGACAGGTCTGCTACTACACTATGACCCCCGCAGACCTCTCAGGTCATCTGGGACAGGTCTGATAGGCTGTAAAGGTGTGGTTGGTGTGTTCAGGTGCATTCTGGGCGTGCTGGTCTTACAGGGAGGTGTGTTCAGGTGCATTCTGGGAGTATTGCTATCTTGAGGCAGCGGGAACTGATCACAGGGACACACACTATGCTTGTTACACACACAGGGACGCACACTATGCTTGTTACACACACAGGGACGCACACTATGCTTGTTACACACACAGGGACACACACTATGCTTGTTACACACACAGGGACA
>JABXJD010000154.1:915000-917500 GCA_013375575.1 Percina caprodes | reverse complement strand
GTGTGTGTGTGTCTCCCTCTGTGTGTTTATGTGTCTCTCTGTGTGTGTGTGTGTGTCTCTCTCTGTGTATATTTGTGTGTGTGAGTGCGTTCCCTGGTTCAGATGTGAGTGTGTATCATAGCAACCTGTAAAGCGAGTGTTGTGTACCTGTGTGTCAGGTGAAGCTGTGTGACTTTGGCTTCGCTCGCATCATCGGCGAGAAGTCGTTCAGGCGCTCGGTGGTCGGCACGCCGGCCTACCTCGCCCCCGAGGTCCTGAGGAACAAGGGCTACAACCGCTCCCTGGACATGTGGTCGGTCGGAGTCATCATCTACGTCAGGTAGGAGACTCACACACACTGTCAACAACTCACACACACGGTCAGAAACTCACACACACGGTCAGAAACTCACACACGGTCAGAAACTCACACACACGGTCAGCAACTCACACACACGGTCAGAAACTCACACACACGGTCAGCAAGTCACACACACGGTCAACAACTCACACACACGGTCAGCAAGTCACACACACTGTCAACAACTCACACACACTGTCAATAACTCACACACACTGTCAACAACTCACACACACTGTCAACAACTCACACACACGGTCAGAAACTCACACACACTGTCAACAAGTCACACACACTGTCAACAACTCACACACACGGTCAACAACTCACACACACGGTCAGCAACTCACACACACGGTCAGAAACTCACACACACTGTCAATAACTCACACACACTGTCAACAACTCACACACACGGTCAGAAACTCACACACACTGTCAACAAGTCACACACACTGTCAATAACTCACACACACTGTCAACAACTCACACACACGGTCAACAACTCACACACACGGTCAGAAACTCACACACACTGTCAACAAGTCACACACTCTGTCAACAACTCACACACACTGTCAACAACTCACACACACTGTCAACAACTCACACACACTCTGTCAATAACTCACACACACTGTCAATAAATAACTCACAAACACTGTAAATAACACACACACACTGTAAATAACACACACACACACTGTCAATAACTCACACACACTGCCAATAACTCACACACACTGTCAACAACTCACACACACACACTCTGTCAATAACTCACACACACTGTCAATAAATAACTCACAAACACTGTAAATAACACACACACACACTGTAAATAACTCACACACACACTCTGTCAATAACTTACACACACTGTCAATAACTCACACACACTGTCAACAACTCACACACACTCTGTCAACAACTCACACACACTGTCAATAAATAACTCACAAACACTGTAAATAACACACACACACTATAAATAACACACACACACTCTGTCAATAACTCACACACACTGTCAATAACTCACACACACTGTCAATAACTCACACACACGGTCAATAACTCACACACACACTGTCAACAACTCACACACACTGTCAATAACTCACACACACTGTCAACAACTCACACACACTGTCAATAACTCACACACACGCTGTCAACAACTCACACACACTGTCAATAACTCACACACACTGTCAATAACTCACACACACACACACACAGTCAATAACTCACACACACTGTCAACAACTCACACACACTGTCAACAACTCACACACACTGTCAATAAATAACTCACACACACTGTCAATAACTCACACACACTGTCAATAACTCACACACACTGTCAATAACTCACACACACGCTGTCAACAACTCACACACACTGTCAATAACTCACACACACTGTAAATAACACACACACTGTAAATAACACACACACTGTAAATAATGGCTGTACTAAGTTAAGTGTGTATGCATGAGGAAGCACTAGAGACTCAAACTAACACATTTGTATTTATAATATGGGCCCTTTAACAGTTTAATTACTAATTAATGCAGTTTAATTCTGAAATATATTCTCTGTATTTTATGTCCAACTGTGTTTTTTCTGTCTGTGCTGCAGTCTCAGCGGGACGTTCCCTTTCAACGAAGACGAAGATATCAACGATCAGATCCAGAACGCTGCCTTCATGTACCCTCCTCATCCCTGGAAGAAGGTTTCCCAGGAAGGTACGTAACACCATGAAACAAGCTCTATACACGCTAAAAGTAGTGATTATTAACATGGAGTCTGGTGGAGATATGCTGCTCTATACACGTTAAAAGTAGTGATTATTTACATGGAGTCTGGTGAAGATATGCTGCTCTATTCACGCTAAAAGTAGTGATTATTTACATGGAGTCTGGTGGAGATATGCTGCTCTATACATGCTAAAAGTAGTGATTATTTACATGGAGTCTGGTGGAGATATGCTGCTCTATACACTCTAAAAGTAGTGATTATTTACATGGAGTCTGGTGTAGATATGCTGCTCTATACACACTAAAAGTAGTGATTATTTACATGGAGTCTGGTGGAGATATGCTGCTCTATACATGCTAAAAGTAGTGATTATTTACATGGAGTCTGGTGGAGAT
>JABXJD010000154.1:910000-912500 GCA_013375575.1 Percina caprodes | reverse complement strand
TATGTGTATATATATTTAACCAGATGCGGTTAAATGTCTGAGGGGTGTTTGTTTTCCCCACCAGGACTACCAGATGTGGCTTGACCTGAGGAACCTGGAGTCCCGGATGAACGAGCGCTACATCACGCACGAGAGCGACGACCTGCGCTGGCATCACCACGCGCAGCTCCGCGGCCTCGACTACCCGGCGTTCCTCGCCAACGGCCCCCGCTGCGACGCCGGTCCCACGGCGGAGCGTTGCCATGGCGAACAGGAGCTGGAGACCCTCAGCGAGAGGGTCAGTGAACTCTGAGGACGACAACGGCAACACAACATCTAAGAAACGCACAAAATCACAAGGCGGGAGGAGACATCTTTAAGATCAGTTGAATCCAAATAACGAAATTTAATTAACTAATTAATTCATAATTAACAAGAAAAACATAAAGAAGTTAACCCCCTGAAAATCAACACTTTTGTTGACGGTTTTTAACTTTTTCTTTTGTTTTTGTCTCCTTTTTCAACACTTTTGATGCTTTTTTTGATGTTTAACACTACGTAACACTAACTTATTAACTTTAGTTTTAGTTTATTTTTGGAATTTATGGTCAATAAACCTCATTTATAGGAAATTATACCTAATGTTTGAGTTAGAAAAGCAGAAATTAGGAATTATTGGGACTAAAATTAAAGGAATGGATGTTGATGATAATCACAGACTGGAATATGTCAACTTTTACTCTCAATACTATTTCAAAAACACTTCAATTTGGTTTCAAATGCTATAAAATTGAATAAGACGCCCCAAAATTAATGAAAGTAGAGATTTGTACTTGGCAAAGAGCGTTGTGTGGAATCAATCATGTTATTTTGGGGAGTTAAAAAGAACATTGATATAGGACAACATGAGGACAACATGAGGACAACATGAGGACAACATGAGGACAACATGAGGACAACATGGGGACAACATGAGGACAACATGGGGACAACATGAAGACAACATGAGGACAACATGAAGACAACATGAGGGCACCATGAAGACAACATGAGGACAACATGAGGGCAACATGAGGGCAACATGAAGACAACATGGGGACAACATGAGGACAACATGAGGACAACATGAGGGCAACATGAAGACAACATGAAGACAACATGGGGACAACATGGGGACAACATGGGGACAACATGAGGACAACATGGGGACAACATGAGGGCAACGTGAGGACAACGTGAGGACAACGTGAGGACAACGTGAGGACAACGTGAGGGCAACATGAAGACAACATGGGGACAACGTGAGGACAACGTGAGGACAACATGAGGGCAACATGAGGGCAACATGAGGGCAACATGAGGACAACATGAGGGCAACATGGGGACAACATGGGGACAACATGAGGACAACATGAGGACAACATAGGGACAACATGAGGACAACATGGGGACAACATGAGGACAACATGAGGGTTAAAGACACTTTTGTTTTTGAAGCTTTCTCTGATATTTGTTGTCCCGAATTTTTTTCTCACTTTTTACAGTGTCTTTGTTCATTATTTCTGGATTTCTTTTGTTGTTTTTCCTACATTTGTCACTTTTTTCAGTGTTCTTAAATCTTTCTTTTTTTTTAAATGCTATAAAATGAAATAAAACTCCCAAATTCAATGAAAAGTGACCTGATCAGTTATTTAGGTCTAATGTGTCCCCGAGGACACCAGGACAGGTCTAATGTGTCCTTGAGGACACCAGGACGGGTCTAATGTATTTTTTTGATTTCATACAAACTCTTTTTCACTCAAAGCGTCAGAAAGGGACCCGTGGTCATGTGACTGTGCTGTTATTGACACAAAAAGTGTCCTTTTGCGTCTCTCTACTGTTGTCTCTCTACTGTTGTCTCTCTACTGTTGTCTCTGTACTGTTGTCTCTACCTACTACTCTACTAAACGGTGATTTTGGCATCGGTCTCTCTGGGACCCTGGAGGACAAGATGAGGGTACTGGGATACGCGTTTGAGTGCAGGACGGGTCTCTGGCACCCTTGAAGATAAGATGAGGGTAGTGGGATACGTGTTTGAGTGCAGGACGGGTCTCTGGGACCCTGGAGGACAAGATGAGGCTATTTGGATACGCGTTTGAGTGCAGGACGGGTCTCTGGGACCCCGGAGGACAAAATGAGGGTAGTCGGATACGCGTTTGAGTGCAGGACGGGTCTCTGGGACCCCGGAGGACAAGATGAGGCTATTTGGATAAGCGTTTGAGTGCAGGACGGGTCTCTGGGACCACAGAAGACAAGATGAGGGTAGTGGGATACGCGTTCGAGTGCAGGACGGGTCTCTGGGACCCTGGAAGACAAGATGAGGGTAGTGGGATACGTGTTTGAGTGCAGGACGGGTCTCTGGGACCCTGGAAGACGAAATGAGGGTAGTGGGATACGCGTTTGAGTGCAGGACGGGTCTCTGGGACCCCGGAGGACAAAATGAGGGTAGTGGGATACGCGTTTGAGTGCAGGACGGGTCTCT
>JABXJD010000154.1:900000-905000 GCA_013375575.1 Percina caprodes | reverse complement strand
GTACACTGCCTGCGTGGCGTTTCTGTAGCGTGTCAGACTACATTTACACGCTGATTTGGACTACATTTACACGCTGATTTGGACTACATTTACACGCTGATTTGGACTACATTTACACATGGCCGCTATTTTCATAAAGGGACATTTCGACCTCTACGGTTTAATAACACCGTTCACAGCTGTCATCTTTGAGAAGTGTTGGCTTCCACGTACCCGTGGGTATCTGCCGTCAACGCCGCCAAGAGCACGCCGGACCTGTAGGTGGCAGTGTGACGAGAAGCTCAGGCCCACGTTAGCCAATCAGAATCACTTCCTCACTCTTCTCTTCCTCTGTTTTGCCTGGAAACACGCTTCCAACACGCTTCATTTGCACATTAATGCACATTAATAAAATGTGCCATTTACAGAAATGTAAATGTCGCTACTCGCTCTGAAGAAAATCACCATCACAAAACCCACCAGACTCCATGTAAATAATCACTACTTTTAGCATGTATAGAGAAGCATATCTCCACCAGACTCCATGTAAATAATCACTACTTTTAGCGTGTATAGAGCAGCATATCTCCACCAGACTCCATGTAAATAATCACTACTTTTAGCGTGTATAGAGCAGCATATCTCCACCAGACTCCATGTAAATAATCACTACTTTTAGCGTGTATAGAGCAGCATATCTCCACCAGACTCCATGTAAATAATCACTACTTTTAGCGTGTATAGAGCAGCACAAAAACACTTGGATAAAAGTAAGAAAAAGTTTTAACGTTACGTTGCAGCATCAGCAGGAGTCACCGTGAGGGCAAATCAGAGGAATCTGACACGTGTTGACCGTCTCCTCTCAAACTGACACACAACATACACACAACATACACAACATACACAACACAACCACTGACATCAGATCCCATCAGACAGTCTTCAGGGAATCTAATGGTAGGGTTCAGTTATCTTTCACAGTCCGATGGACACAACTTGTCATTCATAAAAACACGGGTGTGTGTGGCTGTTGACTGTATTTTCTGAGTAATGGAGGAATAAAAACAAAAGTCTCAAAATCCCCTCTGTAAGGACCTAAAAACAAATGAATTGATGAATCTTAAGAAAAATATTCCATCTGTTGGCTCTGATGGTCGATGTCGCCACTAGATGGAGCCCCATGAGAGGAAACTGTGTGTGTGTGTGTGTGTGTGTGTGTGGGTGTGTGTGTGTGTGTGTGTGTGTGTGTGGGTGTGTGTGTGTGTGTGTGTGTGGGTGTGTGTGTGTGTGTGGGTTTGTTCTTGTTTAACTGCATTTGTGGGGTCCAAAAACCGAGAGTCCAGTATACTTGTGGGGTCCGGACAGCTTTGTGGGGCCAAAATGCTGAACCCCACAACTTTAAATGGGTGTTTGAGGGTTAAGACTTGGTTTTAGGATTAGGGTTAGAATCAGGTTATGGTTAGGGAGAGGGTAAGGGTTAAGGTTAGGCATTTAGTTGTTACGGTTACGGTAAGGGTTAAGGTTAGGCATTTAGTTATGATGGATAAGGGGAGGGTAAGGGGCTAGGGGATGCATTGTGTCAATGACGGGTCCCCACAAAGATAGTGAGACGTACTATGTGTGTGTGTGTGTGTGTGTGTTTTGAGGTTTTTGTGTGCTATAAGGTCTTCCTATGTGTATGTCTGTATGTGTGTACTTTCCCATGGCATGAGTCTCTGTGTATCTGTGTCTTTGTGTATTTCTGTCCCTGTGTATATTTGTCATCTATTTTGAATTGTGTACTTCAATATATGTGTGTGTGTGTGTGTGTGTGTGTGTGTGTGTGTGTGTGTGTGTGTGTGTGAGTGAGAGTGTTGTTTGTGCCGCCGAAAGCGCCTTGCACCTACCGCGGTGCTTGTTGGGACACCGGGGGCCACATGAACACGAACACACACATTTAAGAAACAGCAGACAACAAAAACAAACAAGCCTCCCTATATGCCAATTAAAAAAACACAGAGAGAGAGAGAGAGAGAGAGAGAGAGAGAGTGGGTGTAAGACAAAAAAACTGAATTATTTCAGAGACTCCGTGCGAGTGATTAGTGGAAAACGAGCATCTTCTTCTGCAGCTCGGCGGCTGTAATCCTCCACATTTCACCCCGAATCACAAACATCGCGGACGTGAAACGTGACAAATAATCACAGATGATGATTATTATTATTATTATTATTATTATTATTATTATTATTATTATTATTATTATTATTATAATACAGGACAAAAATGCTAAATGTTAACCGAAATGTGAGATTTGACTCTGTGTCTCTGCAGCAAAAGACTCGAGCTGCTTCATGTCCTCACAGAGCTGCAGGTACCCACATCGTCTCACACACACACACACACACACACACACACACACACACACACACACACACACACACACACACACACACACACACGGCTGCAGGAGAGCGTGCCGTGCTCCCAGACGCTTCATGTTCTCTTTTCTTCGGCGATGCATTCGTTCGTTTCATTTTCTCATGATCAGATCATGTTATTGTCAATAAAGTCTGTTAAAAAAAACATGAAATATGTTTCCCAGATTTTGCAGCATTCAATAAATAAAATGTACAGTTTCTTAGCTGAAATGAAATCATGAAGGGTAGAATAAAAAGAGCCCAAAGAAACCTGGATGGGATTTCTTAATCTTCATATTTTCTGCTTTCGAAATAAATTTCTTCATTAGCGTAATTGTTAATATTATTAATTAATCTTATGATTAATATTTTACATTATTGTAGACTTTAATTGCAGACATGTGTGAGAAAAATTAAATCCCTAAATGATCAGTTCACTAGGCCGACTTTCACTGCATTTGGCTTTTTATTCAATTTTATCGTATTTTGAGAAGAAAAAAACAATAATGCAAAAATATTAAAAAAAAGGGACAAAATGTCTTCAGTTAAGATGAAAGAAATGAGAAAATAAAGCAGAAAATTGACAAAATGTTGGAGAAATTAGGAAAATGTGTCGACCAATTTAATAAAATATGATATAATATAATATATTTTATATAATCGTTCGTTCTATTCTTTGTAAACAACATGTTTCTATAAAGTGGAATTAAATTATTAAATTAAAAAAGGGAAAGATGAAAGAAATGAAGAAACAAAGAAATATAGAAAAATATAGAAATATAGAAATAAAGATATAGAGAAATATAGAAAAATATAGAAATATAGAAATATAGAAAACTATAGAAATGAAGAAATAAAGAAATATAGAAAATATAGAAATAAAGAAATATAGAAAAATATAGAAATATAGAAATATAGAAATAAAGAAATAAAGAAATATAGAAATGAAGAAATAAAGAGAAATAAAAAATAGAAATAGAGAAATATAGAAAAAAAGCACAGACACATATACATATGTGTGTGTGTGTGTGTGTGTTATCTGTTGTTTTGATACTGTGTAATTTTTATTTCCTTCCTTCCTTCCTTCCTTCCTTCCTTCCTTCCTTCCTTCCTTCCTTCCTTCCTTCCTTCCTAACATCATTCCTAACGTCTTTCTTTTCCTCCCTCCCTTTCTCCTGTTTTCCCTTTCTCTTTTCATCTTTTACTTTCCTATTCTTTATCTTTCTCACTTTCTTTTTACTTCATCATTTGAATCCTTTACCTCTCTCTCTCTCTCTCTCTCTCCCTCTCTCCCTCTCTCCCTCTCCCTCCCTCCTTCCCTCTCTCCCTCTCTCTCTCTCCCTCTCTCTCTCTCTCTCTCCCTCCCTCCTTCCCTCTCTCCCTCCCCTCTCTCTCTCTCTCTCTCTCTCTCTCTCTCTCTCTCCTCTAATTAATAAATAAATAAATCCCTTTACATGAAAAAAGGAAAATGTTCCTAAATTAAATTACTATTATAATTTATTACAAAGGAATCAAATGAAAAATTATATGAATTAAAATACATATATATATATATATATATATATATATATATATATATATATATATATATATATATATATATATATATATATGTTAATATTAAAACGGAAATAAAAGTGAAAAAGTGAAATACAAAAACAAATAATACATACTCTTTTAATAGAACAGTTATACATGAAAACATATAAATTAATACATGAAACATATGAAGCTTACAGCACATAATAATAATAATAATAATAATAATAATAATAATAATAATAATAATAATAATAATAATAATAATAATAATAACAATAATATCCATCCTAATTGAAAAAGACATTTTAAAATATGTACTAAGTTGTACATTTGTAGGCCTTTCTCAATGTAATACTATATTATATATATATATATATATATATATATATATATATATATATATATATATATATATATATATATATATATATATATATATATTCTTTGCACATTTATTTTCAGCTTTGGTGATTAAAACAAAAACAAAAGGACTTGAAATAGATTTTTGTATATATATAATATTTCGTTTTTTGTGAAGGAGAGATTTTGCTAAAATAATAAAGATGGAAGATTTAATCTATATAATAATTTATCTTTATAATAAGTTACACACAAACAATTTAGAATGGAGGTTTCAAAATAAAATTACATATATATATATATATAAATTGCCTTCACAAAAAACTACTATTTCAAGTGTTTTCTTTGTGTTTTTATCACAAAAACCTGGAAATAAATGTGAAGAAAACAAAATGTTTTTTTTTATAATATCATTTTGTAAAATCATCTTCCAGGTCGCGTGCAGCAGACAACAAACTGCAGAAGAAGAAGAAAAAAAACAAAATAGATTTATAAATATAATGAAATGAGAAATGAGAGATTCATTTTATTTCATTTTGAACAAACAGAAAGAAAACAAATGATATGTTAACATACATACATATATATATATATACATATATATATATATATATACACATACATACATATATATGTATGTATGTAAGACTTTCAGACACAGAAGAAGAGAAGAAGAAGAGAAGCCGGGTCTTTGTGCGGAGGCTCTCGTTAAGCGTCGGCCT
>JABXJD010000154.1:867500-895000 GCA_013375575.1 Percina caprodes | reverse complement strand
TTTTTTCTGACTTTTTGTCCCATTTTTTTATGACTTTTTGTCCATTTTTCAAAAAATATTTTTGGGCCTTTTTTGTCATTTGTCTCACATTTTTCACCCGAGTGTTTTTGTCTCTTTATTTGTAATTTTTGTCCCTTTTTCTAAAATTTTTAGGCATTTTTCAAAGTTTTTTTCCCATTTTTCAACGTGTTTTGTCCTTTTTTCAAAACTAGCCTATTTTTGTGCCTTTTCTCAAATTTTTCTACCAAATGTTTTTGTCCGTTTTTTAAAATTTTTAAGCATTTTTTTCCAACTTATTGTTCCCTTTTTTCAATGTTTTTGGTCCTTTTTTCTGACTTTTTTGTCATAAAACTTTAAATCTCTTTTCTAAAGTTTTTGGGCCTTTTTTCTGACTTTTTGTCGCTTTTTTCAACATTTTTTGGACTTTTTTTCTGACATTATTGTCTTGAATGTTTTTGTCCCATTTTCTAAAATTGTTATCCCATTTTTTCTGACTTTGTGTCCTTTTTTTTTATAAAATTTTGGAGCATTTTGTCCTACTTTTTGTCCCCTAAAAAAAAAAAATTGGCTAACTTTTTGTCTGTTTTTCTAAAATTTCTGACCCATTTCCACAGAATGATTGCAGATATTTCCGCAGTGACGGTCCAGTCAGAGAGAAACAAGACAAAGATATTAAATAAAATGCTAAATAAAATGCTAAATAAAATCTTAATAAAAGATATTTTTATGAATATTTTTGGGATGTAATGCAGAAATATTGCACATCATATATTCAAATGTGACTGTACTGGGTTAGTTTCTCTGCAAACGGAGCACGTAAAGCACATGAAATATTTTGATGTCTGGAAAGAACAATCTGGATGATAGTCCAACGACCAATGGGAATGCCGGGGATTTGCGACAAAGCGGCCAACACGTTTTAATAAAAAATGCCGGTATGTCCCTTTAATATAAAGAAGCATCGGGCAGCAGGAGAGTGACGCTGATGTTTCTCCTCTTGGCCTTTCTCTCCCTTTCTCTCCCTTTCTCTCCCTTTCTCTCCCTCCATTTAAAACAAAGCCCCGGCTGCTGTCAATCACTCGGTAATAGCCGGCGAGGAGAGAGGCGGGGGCGAGGTCGCTATGACTCCGCCAAGCGTCTGCTCGCGAGCTGATTGGCTGAATTAGTGACCGTAATCGTTAGCGTTAGCCTGCGTTTCAGAAAAGACTCTTAATGTCTCCGTATTAGCACTAATGGAATGCAATTTCAGCTCGGCGTCCACCCCACCCGGCCGTGATCCCGCGGGCACCGCCGGACCGTCGCCTAGGTAACTGCAATCACGTGCTGACACCCCCCCCCCCTTCCCATTTTCAGCTAGACAGAGAGAAAATTAGAGATGGCTCTTAATAAAGAGTCCTGGCGCTAAAAGAAAATGACCAATATTCTTCTTTTCTCAGGCAGGGAAATGATTTGAGCTGCAGCCAGTTTTTGTGCCGAAAGCAGCGGGGGAGATTAGCTCGATTAAGGCCAAATCAGACCTGCTTCCAATTTGATGAGAGGGAGAAGAAGATAATAGCTCTCAGATTGGTTTCTCATGCAGCTCGGGCCTCCGCCGGGGGAATTAAACCACTCTTTGTCTCTGCAGTCTCTCAGGGTGACTCCGCTCCCCCGGCCAATCACACATGCTCGCTGCTGAATTAGAAAGCAAATATAACCTTTTTCTCCCAAGAATTACCTTCATATCCAACTTGGTTTCATTAGCTCAGCCATTGCAGGAGAGATTAGTTTTTTTTAAAGTGGCAGAAAATAGTCCGGAGTCTCTGATTCAGGTTTCGGGAGCGTGCCAATGTTCCCACATTTCTGAGATTTCTTTCAAAATTAGGGCATAAGTTCCCACATTTCCTTTTTCATTTTTATAACATTTCTGTCAGATTTTACATCCGTTAACCCTAATAACGTGTCGTGAGAGGATAGGGCGTAAATGGAAGGGAAATGTAGGAACATAGGGCCTAATGTTAAGAAAACTTAATAAATGTGAGAATAAAGACATTAATTGTAAGAAAAATCTAAGAAATGTAGGAACATAGGGCGTAATGTTAAGGAAAATACTAGAAATGTAGGAATATAGACCTTAATTCTAACAAAAAATCTTAGAAATGAGGGAACATAGGGAATAATTTCTAGAAAAATATTCAAAATGTGGAAATATAGGGCCTAGTTTTAAGAAAAAAATCTTAGAAATGAGGGAACATAGGGTCTAATGTTGAAAATTTCCTATAATGTGGAAATATAGAAAACTCCTAGAAATATAGGAACATAGGGCCTAATGTTAAGAAAACCTAATAAATGTGAGAATAAAGACATTAAGCCTAATTGTAAGAAAAATCTAAGAAATGTAAGAACATAAGGACTAATGTTGATAATAAGTCTTAGAAATGTAGGAATAAAGGGCATAAAATTAAGAAATATCTTAGAAATGTAGGAACATAGGGCCTAATGTTAAGAAAACCTAATAAATGTGAGAATAAAGACATTAATTGTAAGAAAAATCTAAGAAATGTAGGAATATAGACCTTAATTCTAACAAAAAATCGAAGAAATGTGGGAACATAAGGACTAATTTCTAGAAAAATATTCAAAATGTTGAAATATGGGGCCTAGTTTTAAGAAAAAAATCTTAGAAATGAGAGAACATAGGGTCTAATTTAGATAACAAATCTTAGAAATGTAGGAATAAAGGGCCTAAAATTAAGAAATATCTGAGAAATATGGGAACAGAAGATCTAATTTTTTTGTTATAAAATATAAGGAGATACACGTGATTTATGCTTCTGTATTAAATCTACACACACACACACACACACACACACACACACACACACACACACACACACACACACACAGACACAGATATAGTCTGCAGCCGGGCGTAGATACAGTCTGTCTCCGGGCGTAGATACAGTCTGTCTCCGGGCGTAGGTACAGTCTGTCTCCGGGCGTAGGTACAGTCTGTCTCCGGGCGTAGATACAGTCGGTCTCTGGGCGTAGATACAGTCTGTCTCCGGGCGTAGGTACAGTCTGTCTCCGGGCGTAGATACAGTCGGTCTCCGGGCGTAGATACATTCGGTCTCCGGGCGTAGGTACAGTCTGTCTCTGGGCGTAGGTACAGTCTGTCTCCGGGCGTAGGTACAGTCTGTCTCCGGGCGTAGATACAGTCTGTCTCCGGGCGTAGATACAGTCTGTCTCCGGGCGTAGATACAGTCGGTCTCCGGGCGTAGATACATTCGGTCTCCGGGCGTAGATACAGTCTGTCTCTGGGCGTAGGTACAGTCTGTCTCCGGGCGTAGGTACAGTCTGTCTCCGGGCGTAGGTACAGTCTGTCTCTGGGCGTAGGTACAGTCTGTCTCCGGGCGTAGGTACAGTCTGTCTCCGGGCGTAGATACAGTCTGTCTCCGGGCGTAGATACAGTCTGTCTCCGGGCGTAGGTACAGTCTGTCTCCGGGCGTAGATACATTCGGTCTCCGGGCGTAGGTACAGTCTGTCTCTGGGCGTAGGTACAGTCTGTCTCCGGGCGTAGATACAGTCTAAAGGTCATTCATTGTGTTATCTTGTTAATAATATCCTATACATTCAAATTGATTTCATGTTACAGTCTTTTTGTGGTTGTGATTATGTTTATTTTTTGTTGTTTGGTGTATATTCTTGTTACTGCTGGCTGGAATCCAAAATGCCCGTCGGGGATAATAAAGGGACCTTGACTTTGACCTTGACCTTGACCTTGACCTTGACCTTGCTAGCAGACAGAATGGACGAGGAGGAAACTTTCCCGCAGGACTAGTCGATGTGTATTCAGCTATTCAGGGTCACCCATAGCGCTGAGGAACAGGGACGGGATTAAAACCCAGAGACAGGAGAGAGACAGGAGAGAGACAGGAGAGAGAGACAGGACCTCTTCCTCTTTCCATATCTGTCTCTCTCTCTGTCTCGCTCTCTGTCTCTCTCTCTCTCTGTCTCTCTGTCTCTCGCTGTCTGTCTCTCTCTCTCTCCGTCTTTCTCTTTTTCTGTCTCTCTCTTTCTCTCTGTCTCTCTCTCTCTCTCTGTCTTTTTCTCTGTTTATGTCTCTCTCTGTGTCTTTCTCTCTCTCTGTCTCTCTCACTCTTTGTCTCTCTCTCTCTCTCTGTGTCTCTGTCTCTCTCTCTCTCTCTGTGTCTCTGTCTCTCTGTCTCTCTGTCTCTCTCTCTCTCTCTGTGTCTCTGTCTCTCTCTCTGTCTCTCTCTCTCTGTGTCTCTGTGTCTCTGTCTCTCTCTTTCTCTCTCTCTGTGTCTCTGTCTCTCTCTCTGTGTCTCCGTGTCTCTCTCTCTCTCTCTCTCTGTGTCTCTGTGTCTCTCTCTCTCTCTCTCTGTGTCTCTGTGTCTCTCTCTCTCTCTCTGTGTCTCTGTGTCTCTGTCTCTCTGTCTCTCTCTCTCTGTGTCTCTCTCTGTCTCTCGCTCTGTGTCTCTGTGTCTCTCTCTCTCTCTCTTTCTCTCTCTCTCTGTGTCTCTGTCTCTCTCTTTCTGTGTCTCTGTATCTCTCTCCCTCCCTCTCTCTGTTCTTTGGTCCAGATTAAAAGTCTCGTGGCCCTGTAGTCGGGCCCCTGGCTGAGCCAGGCGGGGCTAAGTGCTGTCACATGTCAGCAGCGGGGGCGGCTGCCGATTGGCCGGCTCGGTAAGCAAGGGCAGCTTTGCTGTTGTGTTTCTCCCACATCAAACACCTTTTCAACCCGTTGCTTTGACAACCGTCAGCCGGCAGCTGATTGGAGCTGACTGAGGCAGGTTGAGATGGGGCCTCCAGCCGCCACACAGCCCCCGAGGACCCGCTGAGAGGGAGTCGGATGATTTCAGCGTTAGTCGCCTTTAGTTAAAGCTCGTTGATCTGAAAACTAAATGAAATGACTCTCAAACTTCTTCTTTTAAGGGCCAGAAACAGTCAAAACCTGCTAGTGGTGTTTTTATGTTAGTGTTGGAAAAGTTATTCATGAAAACACGACGCGACTCAGTGCAGGGCGACCTCTGCAGCCGGCGTCACGTGATCAGCCGACCTCTGCAGCCGGCGTCACGTGATCAGCCGACCTCTGTAGCCGACCTCTGCAGCCAGCGTCACGTGATCAGCCGACCTCTGCGGCCGACCTCTGTAGCTGGCGTCACGTGATCAGCCGACCTCTGCGGCCGACCTCTGTAGCTGGCGTCATGTGATCAGCCGACCTCTGCGGCTGACCTCTGCAGCCGGCGTCACGTGATCAGCCGACCTCTGCAGCCGACCTCTGTAGCTGGCGTCATGTGATCAGCCGACCTCTGCGGCTGACCTCTGTAGCTGGCGTCATGTGATCAGCCGACCTCTGTAGCCGACGTCACGTGATCAGCCGACCTCTGCGGCCGACCTCTGTAGCCGGCGTCACGTGATCAGCCGACCTCTGCGGCCGACCTCTGCAGCCGGCGTCACGTGATCAGCCGACCTCTGCGGCCGACCTCTGTAGCTGGCGTCATGTGATCAGCCGACCTCTGCGGCCGACCTCTGTAGCTGGCGTCATGTGATCAGCCGACCTCTGCGGCTGACCTCTGCAGCCGGCGTCACGTGATCAGCCGACCTCTGCAGCCGACCTCTGCAGCCGGCGTCATGTGATCAGCCGACCTCTGCGGCCGACCTCTGCAGCCGGCGTCATGTGATCAGCCGACCTCTGCGGCCGACCTCTGTAGCTGGCGTCATGTGATCAGCCGACCTCTGCGGCTGACCTCTGTAGCCGACCTCTGCAGCCGACCTCTGCAGCCGGCGTCATGTGATCAGCCGACCTCTGCGGCCGACCTCTGTAGCTGGCGTCACGTGATCAGCCGACCTCTGCAGCCGACCTCTGCAGCCGGCGTCATGTGATCAGCCGACCTCTGTAGCCGGCGTCACGTGATCAGCCGACCTCTGCAGCCGACCTCTGTAGCCGACCTCTGTAGCCGACCTCTGCAGCCGGCGTCACGTGATCAGCCGACCTCTGCAGCCGACCTCTGCAGCCGGCGTCATGTGATCAGCCGACCTCTGTAGCCGGCGTCACGTGATCAGCCGACCTCTGCAGCCGACCTCTGTAGCCGACCTCTGTAGCTGACCTCTGCAGCCGGCGTCACGTGATCAGCCGACCTCTGTAGCCGGCGTCACGTGATCAGCCAACCTCTGCAGCTGACCTCTGCAGCCGACCTCTGCAGCCGGCGTCATGTGATCAGCCGACCTCTGCAGCCGACCTCTGTAGCCGACCTCTGTAGCTGACCTCTGCAGCTGGCGTCACGTGATCAGCCGACCAAACTAAAGTTAATAAGTTAGTGTTAAAAAAACTGAAAAATATTGGAAAAAAATTGTCAAAAGTGTTGAAAAAAGGGACAAAAACGTAAGAAAAAGTTAAAATAATCGATAAGCGACAACAAAAGTGTTGATTTTGACGGGAAGACAACACCAGGGTTAAGGTGCGTTTTAAATCCTCCCCTCTGCACTTGGTACAGTCCAGTCTCCCCTGCCTATGAAGCCAGTTGGATTGTCCCGCCTCCTGTTGGACCCTCACCTGCAGGACAGGTGACACCTGGCAGCACAAACATGTAGGTAACAAACTAATCAACTATCACTGTGATCATACACACACACACACATATATATATATATATATATATATATATATATATATATATATATATATATATATATCTGTGTGTGTGACAGTGTGTGTGTGTGTGTATATGTGTTCTTTCATGTTAAAGTTTCATTGTTAGCAAAGTTAGCATGTTTAAAACCATCTGCTTTTTGTTTTCCTGCAAAGCTAACACCTTTAGCCTCCTACAGCTAACACCTTTAGCCTCCTACAGCTAACACCTTTAGCCTCCCACAGCTAACACCTTTAGCCTCCCACAGCTAACACCTTTAGCCTCCCACAGCTAACACCTTTAGCCTCCCACAGCTAACACCTTTAGCCTCCTACAGCTAACACCTTTAACCTCCTACAGCTAACACCTTTAACCTCCTACAGCTAACACCTTTAGCCTCCCACAGCTAACACCTTTAGCCTCCCACAGCTAACACCTTTAGCCTCCTACAGCTAACACCTTTAGCCTACTACAGCTAACACCTTTAACCTCCTACAGCTAACACCTTTAACCTCCTACAGCTAACACCTTTAACCTCCTACAGCTAACACCTTTAGCCTCCTACAGCTAACACCTTTAGCCTCCTACAGCTAACACCTTTAGCCTCCTACAGCTAACACCTTTAGCCTCCTACAGCTCACACCCTTAGCCTCCCAAAGCTAACACCCTTAACCACCTTCATATATCAGATCTCTGTCAGAGAGGAGTGCAGAAAACATTCACATTAGGCGGTGACAATTTTTTGGGTCACGGTGTTTCCACGGGACACCCGCGGGTCACGGTGTTTCAGTCTCCTAGTCGGTAACGTCAGGGACGGAGAACGGGACGGGACCAACACAAGTGTTAATTACATATTACATTATGCTTTTATACTACAGCTATAGTCTGTCTCCATGACGTTACACCTCCGCATTGTTCAGGTGCCGCAGGAAATACCGCCGCCCGTCCTCGATTTGTAACAAAACGACCAGTTGCATTCTGCTGTGCGAAGAGGATAAAACAATAAAGTCATTAAATTACATTTCTGTCTTCTACAGGATCCTAAATCTGATGTCTGATGGATCCAGAGTGACGGCGTCGTCATGGAGACGTTTGGGGGACGGGAGACGCCTTCAATAGCACCAAAAAAGAAAGTATTTAACATTTTTAAGCTTGTGTATTTGTCACGTGACACCTGCCAGGCATGCAGGGTCATCACTCTGAGACGGATTCCTCTGAGCTGCCTCGCTTTGATTTATCTTCATCACGAGTCGTTACCGTCGTTACCGTCGTCCCCGGCGACGGCCTGCAGCCTCTCGCTGATTTGCACGTTGATTCAAGCACCGCCGGGTGAAGAAGACTTCATCAGACTTGTTTCCTGGAAGAAAAAACCAACAAAGGAGCGTTTGACTCGCCGCTGACGGACCGGATGCGACGTGACGGGGATCAACGCCCGGCCGCGGCGCCGTTACGTTACAGCGATGCTGCTCATGATTTCTTGGAAGTGAAAGTCAGTGAAGAACAAAAATATAACTTATTTTCAATCACACACACACTGTCACACACACACACACACACACACACACACACACACACACACACTCACTGTCACAGACACACACACACACACTGTCACACACACACACACACACACACACACACACACACACTGTCACAGACACACACACACACACACACACACACACACTCTGTCACACACAGTCACACACACACACACTGACACACTCACACACACACACACACACTCTGTCACACACAGTCACACACACACACACTGACACACTCACACACACACTGTCACACACACACACACACACACACACTGTCACACACACACACACACACACACACACACTGTCACACACACACACACTGTCACACACACACACTCTGTCACACACACACACACACACACACACACACACACACACACTCTGTCACACACACACACACACACTGTCACACACACACACACACACAGTCACACTGTCACACACACACTGTCACACACACTGTCACACACACACACACACACACACACACACACTGTCTCACACACACACTCACACACGGTCACACACACTGTCACACACACACACACACTCACACACTGTCACACACACATACTGTCACACACACACTGTCACACACACACACACACTGTCACACACACAGATATATATATATATATATATATATATATATATATATATATATATATATATATATATATATATATATATATATATATATATATATATATATATATATATATATATATATATATATATATGATTGTGTGTGTATATATTCTCTCCCTCCCTCCCTCTCTTTCCTCCCTGGTGTCTGATCCATGAGGCCGGGGGAGTTTCCATGTTTCGGCCTTCTTTCTCGCCTCAAGAGTTAGATTACCCACAATCCTCCGCCGCGCTGCCAACAGCTGATTGGAGACCATCAGTGTGTAAAAAATATTATCCATCCATCCATCATCCCTCCATCCCTCCCTCCCTTCATCCCTCCCTCCCTCCATCCATCCATCCCTCCATCCATCCATCCCTCCATCCATCCATCATCCCTCCATCCCTCCCTCCAACCCTCCCTCCCTCCCTTCCTCCCTCCATCCCTCCATCCCTCCCTCCCTCCCTCAACCCTCCCTCCCTCCATCCATCCATCCATCATCCATCCCTCCAACCCTCCCTCCAACCCTCCATCCCTCCCTCCCTTCCTCCCTTCCTCCCTCCATCCATCCATCCCTCCCTCCATCATCCCTCCATCCATCCATCCCTCCATCCCTCCGTCCATCATCCATCCATCCCTCCCTCCATCATCCTTCCATCCATCCATCCCTCCATCCCTCCCTCCATCATCCATCCATCCCTCCCTCCGTCATCCCTCCATCCCTACCTCCATCATCCCTCCATCCCTCCATCCCTCCCTCCATCATCCTTCCATCCATCCATCCCTCCATCCCTCCCTCCATCATCCTTCCATCCATCCATCCATCCCTCCATCCCTCCCTCCATCATCCATCCATCCCTCCCTCCGTCATCCCTCCATCCCTCCCTCCATTCTCCATCCCTCCATCATCCATCCATCCAAATCAGCATTAATCAAGATGGCTCTCTCCATTCGTCCTCATACCAAATCAGACCAATGATTGCCGCCATTCAGCCGCGGCGAGGGCCGGCGAAGAGGCCGAGCGCCTCAATCAGCCGCCGCTCGCTCCCTCGCTCGCTTCCCGGAGAGCTCCGCCTCGGAATCACAGTGTTTTTCTTTCTCTTAACTAATCATTTTTAATAAAAAGGACGATGATTGACGCGTGGGGAATAACAGAAGTGTTCCCGCGCCCCCGAGGCCGAGAATATTTAGATCGCCGCGGCCTGAAAATACTCATCATATTTTATATTCCCTCCGTCTCTCAATCAAGCTCGCCTCCAGCAGAGATAATTTCATTTCCACTGTGGTGTAAATACGGCAGACTGCCCAGAGGAGGCTTCAATCAGCTGTTTTATGTCTTCAGACGCAACACACAGACGGTCTCTGACAGGTTGCACTTACAGGAAGTTGTTTGGATTCATTTCATCCTTTCTATCATCTATATATCTGCATCTGTAGTCCTTTTTCAGCTACATTTGTAGTCCTTTTGCATATGTATCTGTAGTTCTTTTGCACATGTAGTTCTTTTGCACATGTAGTTTTTTTGCATCTATATCTGTAGCCTAGTTCTTTTGCATTTATATATTTGAATAGACAACAGAAGTCCTCTGTAGACCGTGTGTTTGTGTGTTTGTAGTCCTTTAGCGTCTATATCTCTAGTCTGTAGTCCTCTGTAGACCGTGTGTGTGTGTTTGTAGTCCTTTAGCGTCTATATCTCTAGTCTGTAGTCCTCTGTAGACCGTGTGTGAGTGTTTGTAGTCCTTTAGCGTCTATATCTCTAGTCTGTAGTCCTCATTAGACCGTGTGAGTGTTTGTAGTCCTTTAGCGTCTATATCTCTAGTCTGTATCCTCTGTAGACCGTGTGTGTGTGTTTGTAGTCCTTTAGCGTCTATATCTCTAGTCTGTAGTCCTCTGTAGACCGTGTGTGTGTTTGTAGTCCTTTAGCGTCTATATCTCTAGTCTGTAGTCCTCTGTAGACCGTGTGTGTGTGTTTGTAGTCCTTTAGCGTCTATATCTCTAGTCTGTAGTCCTCTGTAGGCCGTGTGTTTGTGTGTTTGTAGTCCTTTAGCGTCTATATCTCTAGTCTGTAGTCCTCTGTAGACCGTGTGTGAGTGTTTGTAGTCCTTTAGCGTCTATATCTCTAGTCTGTAGTCCTCATTAGACCGTGTGAGTGTTTGTAGTCCTTTAGCGTCTATATCTCTAGTCTGTATCCTCTGTAGACCGTGTGTGTGTGTTTGTAGTCCTTTAGCGTCTATATCTCTAGTCTGTAGTCCTCTGTAGACCGTGTGTGAGTGTTTGTAGTCCTTTAGGGTCTATATCTCTAGTCTGTATCCTCTGTAGACCGTGTGTGAGTGTTTGTAGTCCTTTAGCGTCTATATCTCTAGTCTGTAGTCCTCTGTAGACCGTGTGTGAGTGTTTGTAGTCCTTTAGCGTCTCGTTGTGATGGTTGTTGTCTCCCTATGAGACCGTTGAGTATCCATGACCACGTGAGCCGTTGTTTTGTCCGTGACTAAAGAAGAGTTGTTTGTTTCTAAGTATTGTGAAGGTGAAACTGGACACCAGGTAGCTCACCTGAGCAAACACAGGAGGGGGCCGGGGGTCCTGCTGGAGGTTTAATCTTTAAGAACACAAACATGAAGCTAAGTTTCCTAAAACAGCGTCTCACTGTGACCTCACACGAGGGAAGAGCATCACTTTATTCTGCCTCTTTAAAAGGTTTTGTTGCTGTTGTAGCCAATTGTGTGTGTGTGTGTGTGTGTGTGTGTGTGTGTGTGTGTGTGTGTGTGTGTGTGTGTGTGTGTGTGTGTCCGTGTCTGTGTCTGTGTCTGTGTGTCTCCCGGTCTCTGTGTGTGTGTGTGTGTGTGTGTGTGTGTGTGTGTGTGTGTCTCCCGGTCTGTGTGTGTGTGTGTGTCTCCCGGTCTCTGTGTGTGTGTGTGTGTGTGTGTGTGTGTGTGTGTGTGTCTGTGTCTGTGTCTGTGTCTGTGTGTGTCTCCCGGTCTCTGTGTGTGTGTGTGTGTCTCCCGGTCTCTGTGTGTGTGTGTCTCCCGGTCTCTGTGTGTGTGTGTGTGTCTCCCGGTCTCTGTGTGTGTGTGTGTGTCTCCCGGTCTGTGTGTGTGTGTGTGTGTGTGTGTGTGTGTGTGTGTGTGTGTGTGTGTGTGTGTGTGTGTGTGTGTCTCCCGGTCTCTGTGTGTGTGTGTCTCCCTTTGTGTGTGTGTGTGTGTGTGTGTGTGTGTGTGTGTGTGTGTGTCAGCCAGAGAAAGCAGTTAGTCCAATACACTAATTCAATACCTGTAGATGAGATGTTGTTCCCACGCTGCACCTGTCCCCCGGGAGTGGCTGTGGTTTTGGGCCTCGCTAGTTAGTCCCTGCAGGGCGGCCGGGTCTGAGAACCAGGGAGACGGGGGTCTCCCAGACCAGCGGACTCGGCTTTCTATCAGAGCTGCATGGTCTTCACTCAGTGACAATGAATGAAATGATAAATGAGTAAATACTTTTTTTAGCGTCATCGCAATATCAATATCAATGTCTCTAAAGACACATGGACATCTGTCTGTTGTCTCTATAGGTCTGTCTGTTGTCTCTATAGGTCTGTCTGTTGTCTCTATAGGTCTGTCTGTTGTCTCTATAGGTCTGTCTGTTGTCTCTATAGGTCTGTCTGTTGTCTCTATAGGTCTGTCTGTTGTCTCTATAGGTCTGTCTGTTGTCTCTATAGGTCTGTCTGTTGTCTCTATAGGTCTGTCTGTTGTCTCTATATGTCTGTCTGTTGTCTCTATAGGTCTGTCTGTTGTCTCTATAGGTCTGTCTGTTGTCTCTATAGGTCTGTCTGTTGTCTCTATATGTCTGTCTGTCTGTCTCTATTTGTCTGTCTGTTGTCTCTATAGGTCTGTCTGTCTGTCCTCATGTTGCCCTCATGTTGCCCTCATGTTGACCCCATGTTGCCCCCATGTTGTCCCCATGTTGTCCCCATGTTGTCCCCATGTTGTCTTCATGTTGCCCTCACGTTGCCCTCATGTTGTCCTCATGTTGTCCTCATGTTGTCCTCATGTTGTCCCCATGTTGTCTTCATGTTGTCTTCATGTTGTCTTCATGTTGCCCTCATGTTGCCCTCATGTTGTCCCCATGTTGCCCTCATGTTGCCCCCATGTTGCCCCCATGTTGCCCCCATGTTGCCCCCATGTTGTCCCCATGTTGTCCCCATGTTGTCCCCATGTTGCCCCCATGTTGTCCCCATGTTGCCCCCATGTTACCCCCATGTTGTCTTCATGTTGCCCCCATGTTGTCTTCATGTTGTCTTCATGTTGTCCCCATGTTGCCCCCATGTTGCCCCGATGTTGCCCCCATGTTGTCTTCATGTTGTCTCCATGTTGCCCTCATGTTGTCCTCATGTTGCCCCCATGTTGTCTTCATGTTGTCTTCATGTTGCCCCCATGTTGTCTTCATGTTGTCTTCATGTTGTCCCCATGTTGCCCCCATGTTGCCCCCATGTTGCCCCCATGTTGTCCTCATGTTGTCCTCATGTTGTCCGTATAATATACAGTCATACTGTTATACACACATTTTTTGGAGTGTGTGTGTGAAAACAAAATAAAGTGTTTTGCAGAATCAAACCATTAAATTATCTCCATTTTGATTAAAAGTGTATGAATTGGTCGAAGTACAACACCATTTGTATTCAGAGTAAAGAGATCTGAGATCATTTAGACACAGTTTGACGTCTTCATTCTTCACTGAATTGTCTAATTAAGACCAAGAGTGTTAATTGAAATGTTGCCGCGGCAGCAGGACGTGTTGGGTGGGTGGGTGGGGGGTGGGGGGGGTAACCAGGTTAGAGGAGACGTGGCGTTCGGGGTCGGGGGACAGAGGGACACGGTAAACAATCCCACGGCCCTCCCCGGACCCCAGAGCCATATATCTGTGGCGCGGCGCCCTCGGGGGACAGCGACGGCGGCCTGAAAGCACTCGCTGATACCTGTTGGCCCCGCCCCCTCTCTTCCTGATTGGCAGATGGCTGCTCCTTAGATAGGGATGATAAGTGGCTCTCAGCTGGCTCAAAGGACTTCCTCTTGACCCCCCCGCCCCCTGACCTCCGACTCTTAACCCCTCTCAGGGGTTGACAAACAACCCCCCCCACCACCACTGTCTCTCTGAAGAGAGAGAGGACCAGATGAGAAAGATCAAGAGATAAAGAGAGAGAAAGAAGGATGGAAAAGAAGAATTTAAGCTTCAGAAATACGTTTTTAAGACTCTGCATGAGGAGAGAAAACCACTTAGTTAAAAAAAAGACGTTGAAAATGTTCGTTTTGGTTTTGCCGAAGTACGCGAGTCTGTGCTCTGATACCGATTTATTTGGCACTGAAAAATCTACTTAAAAGGTTCAGATTCAGGGTCATAACTGTATTTTGAGTTTGTACCAGAATAGGTTTCCATGGTTACATTATCAAAAAACACCATATTTTTGTTGTACTGCACATTGCTGCAGGTCCTGTTTTCACCCTGTGTGTTCAGGAATCTTTAGGTTAGTGGTCCACGGACCCGCTGTTGGGTCTCACGTTAGTGGTCCACGGACCCGCTGCTGGGTCTCGCGTTGGTGGTCCACGGACCCGCTGCTGGGTCTCACGTTAATGGTCCACTGTCCCGCTGCTGGGTCTAACGTTAGTGGTCCACGGACCTGCTGCTGGGTCTCACGTTAGTGGTCCACAGACCCGCTGCTGGGTCTCACGTTAGTGGTCCACAGACCCGCTGCTGGGTATCACGTTGGTGGTCCACGGACCTGCTGCTGGGTCTAACGTTAGCGGTCTGCTGACCCGCTGCTGGGTCTACTAACGTTCGCGGTCCACTGACCCACTGTTGGGTCTAACGTTAGTGGTCTGCTGGGTCTAATGTTGGCGGTCTGCTGACCCACTGCTGGGTCTAACGTTAGCGGTCTGCTGACCCACTGCTGTGTCTAATGTTGGCGGTCTGCTGACCCACTGCTGGGTCTAACGTTAGTGGTCTGCTGACCCACTGCTGGGTCTAACGTTGGCGGTCTGCTGACCCACTGCTGGGTCTAACGTTGGCGGTCTGCTGACCCACTGCTGGGTCTAACGTTAGCGGTCTGCTGACCCATTGCTGGGTCTAACATTAGTGGTCTGCTGACCCACTGCTGGGTCTAACGTTGGCGGTCTGCTGACCCACTGCTGGGTCTAACGTTAGCGGTCTGCTGACCCACTGCTGGGTCTAACGTTAGCGGTCTGCTGACCCATTGCTGGGTCTAACATTAGTGGTCTGCTGACCCACTGCTGGGTCTAACGTTGGCGGTCTGCTGACCCACTGCTGGGTCTAACGGTAGCGGTCTGCTGACCCACTGCTGGGTCTAACGTTAGCGGTCTGCTGACCCAGCACTAGCTAACGTCAACGTTAGCGTGACTTTGTCTGGAACGCTACTAGTTGTAACTTACGGACTAAAAACTGTGTCTTGAACGCATCGTCAGTGCAGTTAAAACATTGCAGATGATCCCAGCTGTTGTGCTTTTAGATGTTTTTTTTTGCAAATAAAGTCTATTTGTTGGCACTTTTGAGTTGTTTTTAGAATCTCAGTTCCCCTTTCATCGAGATTTCTGTGCAGATATTTTATTTAATTAATTCCTAAATCATCTGCACAGAAATCCTCCAGAAAGTAGAAACACAAGAGGCTGCAAAAGTGTCCAAAAAGTTTTCCAAAGCGACATAATCAGCAGATCTGTGGAACAGTTTCTAGATATCGAGAGAATAAAGCAATGATTGAAACGAAGCAAAGCTTAACCTCCGAGCTGTTTGGAGAGTCTGTCCTCCTTCTGCCTAATTATTATAACTGTGGTTATTTTGATCATTACAGGCCAGTTATAATTTATAAAGGCCTGAGTACTCGGCCCAGGGATTTCAGATTTGAAGCTCCAGCGGCGGCAAAAAGCCTCTGTTCTCTCTTTAATAATTATAATAATTCAGTTTCCTCTGCATTGTTCTTTGCCTCTTTGTACTTTAAAGTGTTTGCAGTAATAGCAGCTCTGCCAGGAGTGGACGCCTCTCTCTCTTCGGATTAATAAGCGAAGCGGCGCTCGGCACAGCGCGTGGTAAAGCTCCGCCATGATTACAGTACGCCATCAAGGAAATGAGTTGTTTCCCACACACGGCAGAGCACAGCGAGGGGCTTGCAACATAACAAGTTGCTTTTGTTTACGGCGGCTCGCTGGCTGTTTTCATTACGCCGAGACGAGCCCGAAGACTCGGAGCCAGCTGCCACAAATCACACGTTCAATTATTCTGCTTTGCTTATGAGCATCCAAATATTTAGTCCACTTACCGCCGAACAAAAACAGTAGTAAAGTGATTACAGTCGCCGAGGAGCCGAGTTCTCCTGAGAGAGGAGGAAGGAAGGAAGGAAGGAAGGAAGGAAGGAAGGAAGGAAGGAAGGAAGGAAGGAAGGAAGGAAGGAAGGAAGGAAGGAAGGAAGGAAGGAAGGAAGGAAGGAAGGAAGGACGGGGAGGGGGAAGGAAGGAAGGAAGGAAGGAAGGAAGGAAGGAAGGAAGGAAGGAAGGAAGGAAGGAAGGAAGGAAGGAACTGCTGGTTTACTCAGAGTCACATTAACAGATAGTTAAAGGTTTGAAATGAAACAAAGGAAAAGGTGAAGAAGAAGAAATTAACAGAAGAGAGATCAGGAAGTCGGAATGAAAGAAAAGGAAAGAAGTTGCAAACAGGAGAAAGAAAGAAAGGAAAGAATTTAGAAAAGTTAGAGGGAAAGAAGTTATATATAAAAAAACGTGTGTGTCCGTGTTCATATGTGTGTGTGCATGCATTTGTCCGTCAAAGTGTGTGTGTGTGTGTGTGTGTGTGTGTGTGTGTGCGTGTGTGTGTGTGCATGCTTTTGGCCGTGTGAGTCCGTGTGTGTGTGTGTGTGTGTGTGTGTGTGTGTGTGTGTGTGTGTGTGTGTGTGTGTGTGTGTGTGTGTGTGTGTGTGTGTGTGTGTGTGTGCGCGCATGCTTTTGGCCGTGTGAGTCCCTGTGTGTCCGTCAGAGTGTGTGTGTGTGTGTGTGTGTGTGTGCGCTTGCATTTGTCCGTCAAAGTGTCCGTGTGTGTGTCCGTCTGTGTATGTGTGTGTGTGTGCTTGCTTGTTTCTGTATGTGTGTGTGTGTGCTTGCTTGTTTCTGTGTGTGTGTGTGTGCGTGTAAAAAAATGGCTACTGTATATGATCTATTTATCTATCTATTAATCAATAGGAAGGAAGGAGGGATGAAGAGGAGGAGGGAACATATTCAGAATCACATAAACAGAAGAGTTAACGCACTGGGCAGAGGGACAGAGAGGGAGGAAACACCGAGGGAGGGGTGGAGGGGTCAAAGGTCGTGACCCCGGTGTTGTCTCTGCTCTTTAAAGAGGAAGACCAGTCTCTCTCTCAGAGTCCAGGCTCCCAGCAGGCCTGTTGACGGGGATTTCACGCTTTGATAGAAACACTTTAAACAGTGCGGACTAATCCTTTAAAGGCCTTTATTTAACTCTAAAGCTGAAACTTCCTGTCTGCTGACGGACGCAAGCTGTGTCCCCTGAAAGGAGACGGCCTGGTCTGCAGAGCATTTATCCCTGCAGGTATCTAGCTACCGCTAACGTTAGCCCTGCAGGTATCTAGCTACCGCTAACGTTAGCCTTGCAGGTATCTAGCTACCGCTAACGTTAGCCTTGCAGGTATCTAGCTACCGCTAACGTTAGCCCTGCAGGTATCTAGCTACCGCTAACGTTAGTCCTGCAGGTATCTAGCTACCGCTAACGTTAGCCCTGCAGGTATCTAGCTACCGCTAACGTTAGCCTTGCAGGTATCTAGCTACCGCTAACGTTAGCCCTGCAGATATCTAGCTACCGCTAATGTTAGTCCTGCAGATATCTAGCTACCGCTAACGTTAGCCCTGCAGGTATCTAGCTACCGCTAATGTTAGCCCTGCAGGTATCTAGCTACCGCTAACGTTAGCCCTGCAGGTATCTAGCTACCGCTAATGTTAGCCCTGCAGAACTACCGCTAATGTTAGTCCTGCAGATATCTATTGCTAACGTTAGCCCTGCAGGTATCTAGCTACCACTAACGTTAGCCCTGCAGGTATCTAGCTACCGCTAACGTTAGCCCTGCAGGTATCTAGCTATCGCTAACGTTAGCCCTGCAGGTATCTAGCTATCGCTAATGTTAGTCCTGCAGGTATCTAGCTACCGCTAACGTTAGCCCTGCAGGTATCTAGCTACCGCTAATGTTAGCCCTGCAGGTATCTAGCTACCGCTAACGTTAGCCCTGCAGGTATCTAGCTACCGCTAATGTTAGCCCTGCAGAACTACCGCTAATGTTAGTCCTGCAGATATCTATTGCTAACGTTAGCCCTGCAGGTATCTAGCTACCACTAACGTTAGCCCTGCAGGTATCTAGCTACCGCTAACGTTAGCCCTGCAGGTATCTAGCTATCGCTAACGTTAGCCCTGCAGGTATCTAGCTATCGCTAATGTTAGTCCTGCAGGTATCTAGCTATCGCTAATGTTAGTCCTGCAGGTATCTAGCTACCGCTAACGTTAGCCCTGCAGGTATCTAGCTACCGCTAACGTTAGTCCTGCAGGTATCTAGCTACCGCTAACGTTAGCCCTGCAGGTATCTAGCTACCGCTAACGTTAGCCCTGCAGGTATCTAGCTACCGCTAACGTTAGTCCTGCAGGTATCTAGCTACCGCTAACGTTAGTCCTGCAGGTATCTAGCTATCGCTAACGTTAGCCCTGCAGGGATCAAGCTACCGCTAATGTTAGTCCTGCAGGTATCTAGCTACCGCTAATGTTAGTCCTGCAGGTATCTAGCTACCGCTAATGTTAGCCCTGCAGAGCTACCGCTAATGTTAGTCCTGCAGATATCTATTGCTAACGTTAGCCCTGCAGGTATCTAGCTACCGCTAATGTTAGCCCTGCATTTGTCTAGCTACCGCTAATGTTAGCCCTGCAGATATCTGGCTTACCCTGCAGATATCTAGCTATTGCTAACGTTAGCCCTGCAGATATCTAGCTACGCCCACACAGCTAACCCTACGCATATCTAGCTACCGCTAATGTTAGTCCTGCAGATATCTGGCTTACCCTGCAGATATCTAGCTACCGCTAATGTTAGTCCTGCAGATATCTAGCTACCGCTAATGTTAGTCCTGCAGATATCTAACTTTTTCTATTTTACAGATTTATTTCTTAAAGTGAAGTTATACATTTAACTATAATCATTTAGAGTGGTTATAATAGTTCCCTCTCCTTTCACTGAGGTGTAATGTTAGCAGCAGTTCGCTGTCCGTTGTCATCCATTTTGGTGTAATGATCAGTTTCCACCTGTGCCCTTGAGCAAGACACTGAATCCTCTGCAGCTCTTGGATCTGTTCTGCAGGCGACTTTTGACCTTTGGCCTTTGACCTCCCTGTGGAGCTGCCACAGGGAGGAACTTCCTGAAGTTAAATGTGGATCAGTAAAGTCGTTAACAGCTATTAGTTATTTACATCATCTAAAATGTGTAGAGAACCAGTTTTAGTGTCATCTTCCCACTTTTCCAACCATTACAGCTCTAGTTTAGGTTGAAATAAACACATTTTATTGATTTACAAGTACACATATGTTGGCTCTATTCACGCTAAAAGTACTGTTTTTTAAATGGAGTCTGGTTCAGAGCTGTTTCTGAGGTTTTAAAGAGGTTTATAAAAGGAATATCTCTTTAGGGATCCTTTCCATAATGTTGTTGCACACTTAGTTTTACTTTAAATAGACACTGTGAACCCTATTTGCACTATTGTTCATTCACTGTTTTCACTGCAATACATCCTGCTGCTAATTTTATTTTGCACATATTTTATATTTATACTGTTTCTCTTCTTGCTTGTCTTCTGTTTCTTTTGTTTTTCGGAGCCTTGCAATGAAATCTTGCTCAACTGTATATTGGGAATGTGTCTAAATCTAGAATATTACTGAGTCTGTCAGCGACAAAACGGCACGTTTGCAAAGGTAAATACAAGCTGGACAATTGTCCTATTAACCTAAATTGTAGCCTGTTTCTCTGCTGCCGACTGCAGCAATCTCGTTTAATACTGGACCAACGTCAAAGATTATTGTTCCCATCAGTCGCTTAGACACACAGGAACATAGGGTCCAGATTGGAAAAAAAAAAAGAAGGTAGTTACCCTTTAAGTTTAGACACCAATACTACCAAAAGCCGTCTTGGTTCATCTTTCCACTGTTCCAACAATCAGCACTCTGGTCTGGTTGAAATAAACTCTTAATTCACCCATTTACATGTGGAGATATGCTGCTCTATACACGCTAAAAGTAGTGATTATTTACATGGAGTCTGGTGGAGATATGCTGCTCTATACACGCTAAAAGTAGTGATTATTTACATGGAGTCTGGTGGAGATATGCTGCTCTATACACGCTAAAAGTAGTGATTATTTACATGGAGTCTGGTGGAGATATGCTGCTCTATACACGCTAAAAGTAGTGATTATTTACATGGAGTCTGGTGGAGATATGCTGCTCTATACACACTAAAAGTAGTGATTATTTACATGGAGTCTGGTGGAGATATGCTGCTCTATACACGCTAAAAGTAGTGATTACTTACATGGAGTCTGGTGGAGATATGCTGCTCTATACACGCTAAAAGTAGTGATTATTTACATGGAGTCTGGTGGGTTTGGTGATGGTGATTTCTGTTTCATGTTAAACTAAAAGGATCTTACTCTTTAACTAAAAGGTCTATCTCTGTAGGGATCCATCCCATAATGTTGTCACACACTTAGAATAATAATCTGAGCCTGTCGGCAGCAACAACAGAACTTAAAGTGTACGCAAATTGACGATGCACAGTTGCCCCAAAGGGTTACAATCCAACCTGGTCTGTGGCTGTCGGTAAATACTTTTCTAATAATTGATTTAGTTCACTGTTTCAGTCGTCAGAGTACAGATAACAGGTCCCATGATGCAATTCGAAATATAAATACACTGAAACACAAACAGCCGTGACGGAGCTGCAGGAAAGCGTTGCATGACTCATCCGACATGCACGGGAGGGTTCACGGGACTGACAGCATCATTTCAGGGTGAAAACACAGAGAGCAGAAGGTTGACGGGAGGATAATAAAGAGAGATGTAATAGGACAGATAGTGGAGGGAGAAAGAAAAGCTCAAACACGGATTTGAATCCCTGCGGCGGCCGAGGCTGCGAAAAGAAATATGAAAGAGGGTCAAAGGTCAGACGCTGAAACACAGTTTAATTTGTGGTGTTGCAGTAATAGTCTAATCTGCAGGTTATTAACCCTCCGAAAACCTCTGACCTCCAAACAGCGGTGCATGCATCTCCTAACAAGTGCTGTGTGTGTCTCGTTTTATAAGTATATAATATAAGTATATAATATAGTATTAGTATATAATATAAGTATATAATATAAGTATGTATAAGTATAGTTAACAGCTGTTTTCATAAGTATACACCCCCCTATGTTAAAATACAGGGGCATAAGTATACACCCCCCTATGTTAAAATACAGGGGGCATAAGTATACACCCCCCTATGTTAAAATACAGGGGCATAAGTATACACCCCCCTATGTTAAAATACAGGGGCATAAGTATACACCCCCCTATGTTAAAATACAGGGGCATAAGTATACACCCCCTATGTTAAAATACAGGGGCATAAGTATACACCCCTATGTTAAAATACAGGGGCATAAGTATACACCCCTATGTTAAAATACAGGGGCATAAGTATACACCCCCTATGTTAAAATACAGGGGCATAAGTATACACCTCCTATGTTAAAATACAGGGGCATAAGTATACACCCCTATGTTAAAATACAGGGGCATAAGTATACACCCCCTATGTTAAAATACAGAGGCATAAGTATACACCCCTATGTTAAAATACAGGGGCATAAGTATACACCCCTATGTTAAAATACAGGGCATAAGTATACACCCCTATGTTAAAATACAGGGGCATAAGTATACACCCCTATGTTAAAATACAGGGGCATAAGTATACACCCCTATGTTAAAATACAGGGGCATAAGTATACACCCCCTATGTTAAAATACAGGGGCATAAGTATACACCCCTATGTTAAAATACAGGGGCATAAGTATACACCCCTATGTTAAAATACAGAGGCATAAGTATACACCCCCTATGTTAAAATACAGGGGCATAAGTATACACCCCTATGTTAAAATACAGGGGCATAAGTATACACCCCTATGTTAAAATACAGGGGCATAAGTATACACCCCCTATGTTAAAATACAGGGGCATAAGTATACACCCCCTATGTTAAAATACAGGGGCATAAGTATACACCCCTATGTTAAAATACAGGGGCATAAGTATACCCCCTATGTTAAAATACAGGGGCATAAGTATACACCCCCCTATGTTAAAATACAGGGGCATAAGTATACACCCCCCTATGTTAAAATACAGGGGCATAAGTATACACCCCCCTATGTTAAAATACAGGGGCATAAGTATACACCCCCTATGTTAAAATACAGGGGGCATAAGTATACACCCCCTATGTTAAAATACAGGGGGCATAAGTATACACCCCCCTCTCTTGCTCTCTGTTTAAAATCAAAGTAACATCGTATTGTGACATAAGCATCGTGATATCGTATTGGGAGGCGTCTGCCCCCCCCCCATATGAATTACAGAGCTCTACTTTCTGTCTGACTGGTGGTCTTTCTGTCTTAATGGTGTCTTTCTGACTGGTGAACTTTCTGTCTTAATGGTGTCTTAATGGTGACTTTCTGTCTTAATGGTGTCTTTCTGACTGGTGAACTTTCTGTCTTAATGGTGTCTTAATGGTGACTTTCTGTCTTAATGGTGTCAGTAATTCATGTCTCCCAGCTGGCAGCGACGTCAGGCTGTGTTCTTGTTCCCTCAGCGCGGCCGTGCAGCTCTCAGACGCCTGATCAACATGGCCGCCGCTATTCAGACGCCTGATCAACATGGCCGCCGCTATTCAGACGCCTGATCAACATGGCCGCCGCTATTCAGGCGCCTGATCAACATGGCCGCCGCTATTCAGACGCCTGATCAACATGGCCGCCGCTATTCAGACGCCTGATCAACATGGCCGCCGCTATTCAGGCGCCTGATCAACATGGCCGCCGCTATTCAGGCGCCTGATCAACATGGCCGCCGCTATTCAGGCGCCTGATCAACATGGCCGCCGCTATTCAGACGCCTGATCAACATGGCCGCCGCTATTCAGGCGCCTGATCAACATGGCCGCCGCTATTCAGACGCCTGCAAACTGTATTTATGTATTTTTCTGTATTTCTGGACAATCAGAGACACTCAGAGCTTTCAAGCAGAAAAAAACATGTTATTCAGGCCGTGAGGCATCAGCAGCAAGAGACACCCCCCCTCCCCCTCCCTCTCCCTCTATTTCTCCCCCTCTCTCTCCCTCTCCCTCTATTTCTCCCCCTCTTTCTCCCTTTCCCTCCCCTTTTCTCTCCCTCTTCCTCTCTCCCTCTATTTATCCCCTCTCTCTCCCTCTTCCTCTCTCCCTCTATTTCTCCCCCTCTATCTTTCTTTTCCCTCCCCCTCTCTCTCCCTCTTCCTCTCTCTTCCTCTCTCCCTCTATTTCTCCCCCTCTCTCTCCCCCTCCCTCTTCCTCTCTCCCTCTATTTCTCCCCCTCTCTCTCCCTCCTTCCCTCTTTCTCTCTGTTTCTCCCCCTCTCTCTCCCTCTATCTCTCCCTCCCTTCCCTTCATCTCTCCCTCTCCCCCCTTCTCTCTCTCGCTTCCTCTCTCTCTCTCTCCTCCCTCAGTCCCTCTATTGCTCCCTCTCTCATCTCTCCCTTCCTTTCTCTGTCCCTCTCCCTTCCTCCCTCTCTGTCCATTTTCCTCTCTCCTCTATCCTCTCCTTCCCTCCTTTTCCTCTCTCCCCTCTTCCGCTCTCCTTCTCTCCCTCATCCTCTCACCCCTTTCCTCCCCTCCCTCCCCCGTCCACCCTCTCTCTCGCCTCTTTTCCCTCAGTCCCTCTATCACTCCCTCTCTCTCCATCTCTTCCTTCCCTTTTCTGTCTCCCTCCTGCTCTCCACCCTCTATTTCTCCCACTCCTTCTCCCCCTCTTCCTCTCTCCTCTCCCCCCCCTCCCTCTCTCTCTCTCTCTCTCTCCATCCATCCATCCATCCTGAACATAAAAGGTGTAAAATGCGTCTGCAAAAAACATCAAAACTTTGGGTCAAAAAGCGTTTAAAATATCGTCAAAATTGTGAAGAGAAGCGTCCAAAAAGTTGAGAAGTGTAAAAAAAACAAAAATATGGAGAAAAAGCCTAAAAACTAGAAAGAAATGTCAAAAAGGCCCCAACATCCACTCTGTGACTGCATCCCCCCCCCCCACCCTTCTCACCCCTCTATCCATCTATCCATCCAACCTTCCCCATGACCCCCCCAATCCCCCCCCCCCCATTAGCTGGGAGAGAGTCATTACCGCTCCCATAATCCACCGCGATGATGAAGCTCTCAGCTCGAAAAACACCGGCGGCTCGTACCGGCAGCGCTTGATTGGCAGGATGCAGGGGAGGGGGCGGAGGGGTTGGTTTTTCGGGGGTTTGTGTGATGGGAACTCCACTCGAGATGTGAATTGGCTTTGCCACTCCAATCAGGCGGCTGGATGACAAATGAAGTGTCTCTCTCTCTCTCTCTCTCTCTCTCTCTCTCTCTCTCTCTCTCTCTCTCTCTCTCTCTCTCTCTCTCTCTTCACACTTCTTCCTCTCCTCTTCTGTCCGGGCGCAGAAAGAAAGAAAGAAAGAAAGAAGGGGGGGGGGGGGGGGAGTTCATGGGGGAGCGCTTGACAGCAACACAATCACATTTCTATTCACCCTCCCCATCACCCCCGCCTGCCTGTTTTACCTTCATGCCATGCACGCTAGCACACAGGCCGGCCAGCCAATTAGAAAGCAGCGCAAAGAATCTGTGAAAGACACAAAAGGTCTTTAGAGGTTTGGACAGGTGTCTCATTTGCCCGCGGGACGTAGTTCAGGGGCTTTTATGATGTCTTTGGGTTGGAATCAGTGGGCAGAAAGCGGGGCAGGTTATTTGTCGTGCTGTCATTTTTTCCCGTCCGTTGTCTGACTGACGAGCCCCCGCCACGGGGACGATGGCATCTGAACTCACCAGGGCCGTGAATAGGGGGCAGAGGGAGAAAATGAAATCAAACTGAGGAAAAAGAGATGAAAAAGCATTAAAAATAACATTTTTAAAAGCATTTTAGAGTCTGAAAAAAAGATGAGAAATTATTAAAATAATTAAAGTGAAGTGCTTTAAATTGAAGTGCAATAAAAGCACCAAAGCACCAAAAAAATATGAAAAATAAAATCAAACCTTTCTTTTTATTTCTTTTTTTATTTCTTTCACTGCGGGACAACGTTTAGAAGCTTTCTTTATTATGTCTTTGGGTTAGAATCAGTGGTCAGGCTGTCACAGAATCCCAAAAAGGCACAAAAGAGATGCAAAGAAAGTGTCAAAAATATTTAAATATGCATCAAAAAGAGCCAAAAAAATTAACAGCCAAAAAGTGTCAAAATAAGGTATGAGAGCAGCAGAAATGGGCCCATAAAATGTGTATAGAATGCCAAAAAGCAGCAAAAAAGGCCCAATAAGGGTTAAAAACAGCATTAAAAATAATTTAGAAAGTAAAATAAAACCTGATGTAGAAAGAGCTAAAAAAGCAGTGAAGAAAGTGTCAAAAAACATTTAAATAAGCATCAAAAAGGGCCCAAAAACATTTGAATGAACAGCCAAAAAGCAGCAAAAAAGGCCCAAAAAGGGTAAAAAAAAATTCAAAAAGTTAAATGAAACCTGATATAGAAAGCGTTAAAAAAGCAGCGAAGAAATTGTCAATTTTTTTTAAATAGGCTAAGCATCAAAAAGAGTCAAAAAATGTGAATAATCAGCCATAAAGCGGCAAAAAGGCCCAAAAAGGTTAAAAAAAAACATTAAAAAAGCCCAAAAATCTTTGTGAAAAATTATATCAAACCTGATACAGAAAGCACTAAAAGTGTCTAATAACATTTAAATAAACACAATAAAAAAGCATTTAAATAAGCGTCAAAAAGAGCAAAACATGTGAATAATCGCCAAAAAAGGGCCGAAAACGGTTAAAAAAAGAATTAAAGAATTTTAAGAAATTAAATAAAACCTGATATAGAAAGCGCTAAAATGCAAAGAAATTGTCAAACATTTAAATAAGAATCAAAAAGAGCCAAAAAATGTGAATAATCAGCCAAAAAAGGCCCAAAAAGGGTTAAAAAAAGTATTAAAAAGCCAAATAATCTTTTTGAAAAATTAGATCAAACCTGATATAGAAAGCGCTAAAAAACTTTCAAAATAACATTTAAATAAGCATCAAAAAGTGTCAAAAAGTGTAAAAAAAGACAAGAAGGGTAAAAAAAATCATCAAAAATTGAATGAAACCTGATAGATAGCACTAAAAAAAGCACCAAAGAAAGTGTCAAAAAATATTTAAATAAGCGTTGAAAAGAACAAAACAATGGGAATAATCAGCCAAAAAAGGCCCAAAAAGGGTTAAAAAAAAATGCATTAAAAAGCCAAAAAATCATTTTTGTAAAATCATATCAAACCTGATATAGAAAGCGTTAAAAAAGCACCAAAGAAAGTGTCAAAAAGCATTTAAATAAGCGTCAAAAAGAGCCAAAAAATGTGAATAATCAGCCAAAAAAGGGCTGAAAAAGGCTTAAAAAAAGAAAGAAAATGTAATGAAACCTGATATAGAAAGCGCTAAAATGCAAAGAAAGTGTCAAATAACATTTAAATAAGCATCAAAATGTCTCTCCTCACATCAGAGAGTAACCCCCCCCCCCACCCCCCACCCGGCCCTGATTGGTGCATCTTGGAGCCGACCTGCTTCATGTAGTTCTACTGGAACATAGGATCAGGTTTCCGTACTGGCCCTTTAAGGATCTGAACCGAAGAAGGAACGAGTGAATTAAAAACCCTGAAATCAATCCTGATAATTTTATTATGATTTGTGTCACTTTCTCCCTCGTTTAAAATCATGTTTCTTCTTCTTCTTCTTCTTCTTCTTCTTCTTCTTCTTCTTCGGTAATTACGGCGCCGGCTCGGAGGAACAGATAATTGGCTTGTTGGTTCGCGGCGGAGTTTGTTTTGCAGGGTTGTTATCCAGCAGCTCGCAGCACAGAACCCCTCATTAGCATCCACAAATATATACAGGGGGATATGGAGCAATAGAGGGAGGGAGAGACAGAAGTAGAGAGAGGGAGCGAGAGAAGGAAGGAGGAAGAGAGAGAGGGAGAGAGAGTGAGTGGGAGGGAGAGAGATGGAGGGAGAGATGGAAGGAGGGAGCGATGGAGGGGGGAGGGAGAGAGGGGAGAGAGAGGGGAGAGAGAGATGGAGGGGGAGAGAGAGAGATGGAGGGGAGAGAGGGGAGAGGGGAGAGAGAGATAGAGGGGGGAGAGAGAGAGATGGAGGGGAGAGAGGGTAGGGAGGGAGGAGGGAGAGGGGAGAGAGAGATGGAGGGAGGAGGGAGAGATGGAGGGGAGAGAGAGAGATGGAGGGAGGGGAGATAAAAGTGTGGGGGGGTTCATACCAAACGTTCCCTCTCTTCTCTCGCTGTAAATCTAACCGACGAAGCCTCCAGCTGTGCTGAGATGCAGCGAGG
>JABXJD010000154.1:852500-860000 GCA_013375575.1 Percina caprodes | reverse complement strand
GTCTCACTATGGAGATAAAATTAGTGAGATGTCTCACTCTGGAGATAAAACTAGAGAGACGTCTCACTCTGGAGATAAAACTAGAGAGACGTCTCACTCTGGAGATAAAACTAGTGAGACGTCTCACTCTGGAGATAAAACTAGAGAGATGTCTCACTCTGGAGATAAAACTAGAGAGACGTCTCACTCTGGAGGTAAAACTAGAGAGACGTCTCACTCTGGAGATAAAACTAGAGAGACGTCTCACTCTGGAGATAAAACTAGTGAGACGTCTCACTCTGGAGGTAAAACTAGAGAGACGTCTCACTCTGGAGGTAAAACTAGTGAGACGTCTCACTCTGGAGATAAAACTAGAGAGACGTCTCACTCTGGAGGTAAAACTAGTGAGATGTCTCACTCTGGAGATAAAACTAGAGAGACGTCTCACTCTGGAGATAAAACTAGTGAGACGTCTCACTCTGGAGCTAAAACTAGAGAGACGTCTCACTCTGGAGATAAAACTAGAGAGATGTCTCACTCTGGAGCTAAAACTAGAGAGATGTCTCACTCTGGAGATAAAACTAGAGAGATGTCTCACTCTGGAGGTAAAACTAGAGAGATGTCTCACTCTGGAGATAAAACTAGTGAGACGTCTCACTCTGGAGATAAAACTAGAGAGACGTCTCACTCTGGAGATAAAACTAGTGAGACGTCTCACTCTGGAGCTAAAACTAGAGAGACGTCTCACTCTGGAGATAAAACTAGAGAGATGTCTCACTCTGGAGCTAAAACTAGAGAGACGTCTCACTCTGGAGCTAAAACTAGAGAGATGTCTCACTCTGGAGATAAAACTAGAGAGATGTCTCACTCTGGAGATAAAACAGAGACCTAAACACACAGGGTGAAAACAGGATCTGCAGCAATGTGCAGTACAACTAAAATATGGTGTTTTTTGAAAATGAAACCATGGAAACCTATTCTGGTCCAACCTCAAAATACAGTTATAACCTGAACATGAGCAGAATGAGCGCTTAAATCTTACATAATGAAAATATTTCCCTGTTCTCACACCTTGCAGCAGCGTTAAAACGTGTCTGTTGACTGTCACACGGCTCTAAAAACCTCTGCACGTCAATCCATCAACTAAAAACAGGCGAGTGCTTCATCTGAAGAACAAAGCTGCTTGTTTTCCTGGCGGTTTGATACCTGCAAAGTGACGGCGAGCGGCCGCGGAGGAAGAGAAGCACACTGAGCGCGTGCGGCAGAAGCCAGCTGACGTGTGTCCGTGATTGGCTGATTGGCGGCGGAGAGTTTATTGTTGAGCAGCCAGTTGGACACACGGCTCTGAGAGAGAGAGAGGGGGAGACAGCTGTGCTGGGAAACGCAGCGCGGGCCAACTGGTAATATCTGGTATTTCACTGTGGATGTGTGCCGAGCATAGACAGTTAAAGGAATGGACCAACAGGTCCCGTTGTTTCCATGGAGACCGGTGAAGTCTGTTAGAAGCTCGTTCCCGGTGATGCTGAGCGTTACTGCGCAGCCTCCAACTGAGCTGCAAGACGTACTGCTAGTTAACATTAACATAGGCAGAGGCTAATTACTGCTAACTAACATGCTAGTTAACATTAACATAGGCAGAGGCTAATTACTGCTAACTAACATGCTAGTTAACATTAACATAGGCAGAGGCTAATTACTGCTAACTAACATGCTAGTTAACATCAACATAGACACAGGCTAATTACTGCTAACTAACATGCTAGTTAACATTAACATAGGCACAGGCTAATTACTGCTAACTAATATGCTATTTAACGTTAACATAGGCACAGGCTAATTACTGCTAACTAACATGCTAGTTAACATTAACATAGGCACAGGCTAATTACTGCTAGCTAACATGCTAGTTAACGTTAACATAGGCACAGGCTAATTACTGCTAACTAACATGCTAGTTAACATTAACATAGACACAGGCTAATTACTGCTAACTAACATGCTAGTTAACGTTAACATAGGCACAGGGTAATTACTGCTAACTAACATGCTAGTTAACATTAACATAGACACAGGGTAATTACTGCTAACTAACATGCTAGTTAACATTAATATAGACACAGGGTAATTACTGCTAACTAACATGCTAGTTAACATTAACATAGACACAGGCTAATTACTGCTAACTAACATGCTAGTTAACATTAACATAGGCACAGGCTAATTACTGCTAACTAACATGCTAGTTAACATTAACATAGACACAAGCTAATTACTGCTAACTAACATGCTAGTTAACATTAACATAGACACAGGCTAATTACTGCTAACTTACATGCTAGTTCACGTTAACATAGACACAGGCTAATTACTGCTAACTTACATGCTAGTTAACATTAACATAGGCACAGGCTAATTACTGCTAACTAACATGCTAGTTAACATTAACATAGGCACAGGCTAATTACTGCTAACTAACATGCTAGTTAACATTAACATAGACACAGGCTAATTACTGCTAACTAACATGCTAGTTAACGTTAACATAGACACAGGCTAATTACTGCTAACTAACATGCTAGTTAACGTTAACATAGGCACAGGCTAATTACTGCTAGCTAACATGCTAGTTAACGTTAACATAGGCACAGGCTAATTACTGCTAACTAACATGCTAGTTAACATTAACATAGGCACAGGCTAATTACTGCTAACTAACATGCTAGTTAACGTTAACATAGACACAGGCTAATTACTGCTAACTAACATGCTAGTTAACATTAACATAGGCACAGGCTAATTACTGCTAACTAACATGCTAGTTAACATTAACATAGGTACAGGCTAATTACTGCTAACTAACATGCTAGTTAACATTAACATAGGCACAGGCTAATTACTGCTAACTAACATGCTAGTTAACGGTAACATAGACACAGGCTAATTACTGCTAACTAACATGCTGGTTAACATTAACATAGACACTGGCTAATTACTGCTAACTAATATGCTAGTTAACATTAACATAGACACCAGGCTAATTACTGCTAACTAACATGCTAGTTAACATTAACATAGGCACAGGCTAATTACTGCTAACTAACATGCTAGTTAACATTAACATAGGTACAGGCTAATTACTGCTAACTAACATGCTAGTTAACATTAACATAGGTACAGGCTAATTACTGCTAACTAACATGCTAGTTAACATTAACATAGGCACAGGCTAATTACTGCTAACTAACATGCTAGTTATTAATTAATAGTAATTAAACCTAAACAGCTGATGGAAGTCTAAAAGATTCTCCTGGCAATATGGTGATTTGACAACTATGCGACAGTAAGTCGCATAGCAACATGCACTAATGGAGAGCAAAGCAGTTGGGGGTTCGGTGCCTGGCTCAAGAGCACCTTGGCAGTGCCCAGGAGGTCCCAGTCCACCACCATACTTTGGTCCGTAGGGGTCTTGAACCGGAGACCCTCCGGTTCCCAACCCAACTCCCTACTTGCTGAGGTACTATTACTATGTATGTCAGAGGTCGCACGCCTCTGGTTCAGCTAGGGGTTAGTGCCTTGCTCCACCTCCAGTCACCCAAAGGCACCTTGGGTCCACGTCCCCTCCCACCTCCAGTCGTTGTCACCCAAAGGCACCCTGGGTCCACCTCCCCTCCCACCTCCAGTCATCGTCACCCAAAGGCACCCTGGGTCCACTTCCAGTCATCATCCAAAGGCACCCTGGGTCCACGTCCCTTCCCACCTCCAGTCATCATCACCCAAAGGCACCCTGGATCCACTTCCAGTCATCATCCAAAGGCACCCTGGGTCCACGTCCCTTCCCACCTCCAGTCATCATCACCCAAAGGCACCCTGGATCCACTTCCAGTCATCACCCAAAGGCACCCTGGGTCCACGTCCCTTTCCACCTCCAGTCATCGTCACCCAAAGGCTTTTCACCAACTGCAAGACCCAGGCGGACCCAGAGCATGCTGGGAAACGCCGGCCTCAAATAATAGTCAAAATAATAGTCAAAATAATTCATAATTTCTGCTTTTTTAACTCTAATATCAGGTATGATTCTATATAAATGAGGGTTATTGACCATAAATTCCAGAAAGTATAAAACTAGTAAGATGGTGGTGGTGGAGACTACAAGAATAATGCGTTGAAAATGTCGTCTTAGACTTCTCTTTATGAATCCTTATGGGATCACTCCTGCATGGAAATGAAAATTTCCAGCAGTTT
This sequence comes from Percina caprodes, assembly GCA_013375575.1. Classification (NCBI taxonomy): domain Eukaryota; kingdom Metazoa; phylum Chordata; class Actinopteri; order Perciformes; family Percidae; genus Percina; species Percina caprodes. The sequence goes on along the minus strand of JABXJD010000154.1, from coordinate 855,779 downwards.
TAGCAAGAAAAATACAGTATAGAGAGAAAAAGACAGTTTAATAATAATAATAATAATAATAATAATTAATAATAATAAAACCTTTGGCTATGAAAAGATATTTACCATAAATTATAGTAAAATAGTGTATAACTAGTGGTAGTAAGGTGCTGTTAGTGAAAATAAAAAGTCTGAAAAGGGACAGAAATGTCCAATTTTTGTCCATTTTTTTGACCCGGGAGGACAACACGAGGGTTGAAGCAGGGTTGTGACTCTGGATTCTGGACTCTGTGTTTTGGAAAGTGTTTTCCAGAGACGTTAGCGGCTGCAGGAGATTGTTGAATGAACAACAACGAGCCCGTGACCTCTGAATGTTCCCCCGTCAGAGCGTTTGAGAGCAACCCTCCCGACCCGTTGCCGCGGCGCCCCGCCGAGCGCTACAGCACCCGGTGTCAAAGTAAGCCGTCAGCCGGATGAATGGCCTGCAGCCTTTTGTTCTGCCCAGCTATTAAGAAAAAGACCACGCTGAAATATTATTATTCTGCTGCTCCGAAATATGTCAGATTAAATGGTTACCTTCGCTGAGCTGCACACAAAAGGCCCAAACCTGCAGCGGCGTGCGGCCCGTCCGGCGTGCGTCTCGTCCAGGAGCTTTCTGAAATATTATTATGAAACCATTGTTAAACTGCTCGCCAACATGACAGCTTAAATCATCACCTTCAGCGGCGCCGGGGAAATAAAAGGCGCACGCACACGTGCTGCCACATTTAAAGTGGAACACCGGAGGAATTGGGGGGTTTTGGCCCCCCCGCAACGCTAAGCTAACGTTGCTAACTGGAGTTAAAAGTGCCACGTTAAAAGCCTGGAAGGGCTGGAGGAAGTACTCTGATCCTCTACTGCAGTAAAAGTACTAATACCACACTGTATAAATACTCTTTTACAAGTTAAAGCACTAATACAACTCACTAATACTCTGTAACAAGTTAAAGCACTAATACCACACTGTAATAATACTCTGTTACAAGTTAAAGCACTAATACCACACTGTAATAATACTCTGTAACAAGTTAAAGTACTAATACCCAAAGGCCACCTTGGGTATACTCTGTTACAAGTTAAAGTACTAATATAACTTACTAATAATACTCTGTAACAAGTTAAAGTACTAATACCACACTGTAATAATACTCTGTTACAAGTTAAAGTACTAATACAACTCACTAATAATACTCTGTTACAAGTTAAAGTACTAATATAACTTACTAATAATACTCTGTAACAAGTTAAAGTACTAATACCACACTGTAATAATACTCTAACAAGTTAAAGTATTAATAAAACACACTAATAATACTCAAATACAAGTTAAAGTACTAATACCACACTGTAATAATACTCTGTTACAAGTTAAAGTACTAATACCACACTGTAATAATACTCAAATACAAGTTAAAGTACTAATACCACACTGTAATAATACTCAAATACAAGTTAAAGTACTAATACCACACTGTAATAATACTCTGTTACAAGTTAAAGTACTAATACCACACTGTAATAATACTCAAATACAAGTTAAAGTACTAATACCACACTGTAATAATACTCAAATACAAGTTAAAGTACTAATACTACACTGTAACAATACTCTAACAAGTTAAAGTATTAATAAAACACACTAATAATACTCAAATACAAGTTAAAGTACTAATACCACACTATATTAATACTCTGCTACAAGTTAAAGTACTAATACTTTACTTTTAATAAGGAAAAATAAAATGGTATAGAAACAAAAATAAAGCATTGTATGAAAATAAATTCTAAATTATCACACACACGCACGCACGCACGCACACACACACACACACACGCGCACGCACGCACGCACACAGACACGCACACACGCGCACGCACGCACAAATGCACTCGCAAACACACACACACAGACAGACACGCTCACAAACACACACACACGCACACAAACACAAACAAAGACAGACACACACACACACACACACACACACAGATGCGCACACACACAGATGCACACACACGCACACACAGATGCACACACATACATACACACACCGATGCACGCACACACAGATGCGCACACACACACACACACACACACAGATGCACACACACGCACACACACAGATGCATACACACACACACACACACACACACAGATGCACACACACGCACACACACAGATGCATACACACGCACACACACAGATGCACTCTCAAACACACACTGTCTTTGCAGTCTGTTCACGCTGTAAAAACTAACGCAGACAGAGAGTCAGATTTAGGAAGAAAGTAAACGAGAGATGGAATAGAGGAGGAATAGAGGAGGAAAAGAGGAGGAATAGAGGAGGAAAAGAGGAGGAATAGAGGAGGAATAGCGGAGTGGAGAAACCTTCATGTTTTACAACTCCATGTTCAGTTTAAAGATGGAAAACATTTGTTCAGATGTTCTGTTTTTAAGAAGAAGAAGAAGAAGAAGAAGAAGAAGAAGAAGAAGAAGAAGAAGACAAAGAAGAAGAAGAAGACGAAGAAGAAGACGAAGAAGAAGAAGAAGACAAAGAAGAAGAAGAAGAGTATTTTCAGTTGTTTTCTCTGAGTTGGTTTCTGAGCGAGAAGCTAATGATTCAAACTTGACATGTCGGCGCAGTTTAATAACAGAAGAATAATAATATTTCAGCTCGCTCTTTCATAACAGCACCACAAAGAGGGAGGGGGGGAGAGAGAGAGAAAGGGGGAGTGAGGGGGAGGGAGAGGAATGGAGAGAGAAAGGGAGAGTGAGGGGGAGGGAGGGAGAGGAAGAGAGAGAGAGAGAGAGAGAGAAAGAGAGGGAGGGAGAGAGGGGAAGAGAGGGAGAAAGAAAGAGGGGGAGGAGAGAGAGAGAAAGGGAGAGTGAGGGGGAGGGAGACAGAGAGAGAGGGAGGGAGAGAGGGGAAGAGAGGGAGGGAGAGAGGGGAGAGAGGGAGAAAGAAGAGAGAGAGAGAGAGAGAGAGAGAGAGAGAGAGAGAGGTCTTTCATGCAGCATGATGGGTAGTTTGACACAGGCTGCTTTTCTGCTCAGCACGATGTCTTCTACTTTTAAGACACACACACACACACACATACGGATACACACACACACACACAGGAGCACACACACAGACACACACACACAGATACACACACACACACACAGAGACACACACAGGAGCACACACACACACATACGGATACACATTTGGAGCTAAGTCCTTCATAGGAAAGGCTAACGCGTGCTAACGCGTGCTAA
>JABXJD010000154.1:845000-847500 GCA_013375575.1 Percina caprodes | reverse complement strand
AAGTCTCTTTATATAGACCTTAGTGGTCCCTAATACTGGATCTGAAGTCTCTTTATATAGACCTTAGTGGTCCCTAATACTGTATCTGAAGTCTCTTTATATAGACCTTAGTGGTCCCTAATACTGTATCTGGAGTCTCTTTATATAGACCTTAGTGGTCCCTAATACTGTATCTGAAGTCTCTTTTATATAGACCTTAGTGGTCCCCTAATACTGTATCTGGAGTCTCTTTATATAGACCTTAGTGGTCCCTAATACTGGATCTGAAGTCTCTTTATATAGACCTTAGTGGTCCCTAATACTGGATCTGAAGTCTCTTTATATAGACCTTAGTGGTCCCTAATACTGTATCTGAAGTCTCTTTTATATAGACCTTAGTGGTCCCCTAATACTGTATCTGGAGTCTCTTTATATAGACCTTAGTGGTCCCTAATACTGGATCTGAAGTCTCTTTATATAGACCTTAGTGGTCCCTAATACTGGATCTGAAGTCTCTTTATATAGACCTTAGTGGTCCCTAATACTGGATCTGAAGTCTCTTTATATAGACCTTAGTGGTCCCTAATACTGTATCTGAAGTCTCTTTTATATAGACCTTAGTGGTCTCTAATACTGTATCTGAAGTCTCTTTATATAGACCTTAGTGGTCCCTAATACTGTATCTGAAGTCTCTTTATATAGACCTTAGTGGTCCCTAATACTGTATCTGAAGTCTCTTTATATAGACCTTAGTGGTCCCTAATACTGTATCTGAAGTCTCTTTTATATGGACCTTAGTGGTCCCCTAATACTGTATCTGAAGTCTCTTTATATAGACCTCAGTGGCTAAATCTCTGGGCGGGCAAAGCAGAGAAAGGGGAGGTAACCTTTCCCCTTATGACATCATAGGGGGAAGACACCGGATGGGCCCGTCTGAGCTTTCATTTTCTCTTTAGAAATATTTGGAAGCGTATATATGATGAATTTAAATCAGTCAGGTAGATTTCATTTTGCTCTTCTTTACTCCCCCCCCCCCTCTCTCTCTCTTCCCCCCCCCCCCATCTCCACCTGAGGGTTGGCTGTGAATCAGACATGTAAAGGGGGGAGGCGGGGAGGATGGGTGAGGAGGAGGAGGAGACAGATGGAGGTGAAGGAGGTGAAGCCTCGGTGCTGCTGGCATCCGTCTCTCGGCATCTATACGTGTCTGTATGTATATAATTATATAATATATAATTAGACTTATACAGAGAATATATGAACATGGAGGCTGCAGATGGAGGCGCCGGGGTCTGTCTGTCTGTCTGTCTGTCTGTCTGTCTGTCTGTCTGTCTTTCTGTCTTTCTGTCTATCTTTCTCTCTCTGTGTCTGGTTGTCTGTCTGTCTCTGTCTCTTTCTGTTTCTCTTTCTGTCTGTGTATGTTTCTTTGTCCGTCCCTCTCGCGCTCTATCTCTGTGTCTCTGTCTATCTTTTTCACTCTGTCTGTCTGTCTGTCTGTCTGTCTGTCTGTCTGTCTGTCTGTCTGTCTGTCTCTCTCTGTCTGTCTGTCTGTCTGTCTGTCTGTCTGTCTGGTTGTCTGTCTCTCTCTGTCTGTTTGTTTGTCTGTCTGTCTGTCTGTCCCTCTCTTTCTGTTTCTCTTTCTGTCTGTGTATGTTTCTTTGTCCGTCCCTCTCTCGCTCTATCTCTGTGTCTCTGTCTATCTTTTTCACTCTGTCTGTCTGTCTGTCTGTCTGTCTGTCTGTCTGTCTCTGTCTGTCTGTCTGTCTCTCTCTGTCTGTCTCTCTGTCTGTCTGTCTGTCTCTCTCTGTCTGTTTGTTTGTCTGTCTGTCTGTCTGTCCCTCTCTTTCTGTTTGTCTGTCTGTCTGTGTATGTCTCTTTGTCCGTCCCTCTCTCGCTCTATCTCTGTGTCTCTGTCTATCTTTTTCTGTCTGTCTGTCTGTCTTTCCCTCTCTTTCTGTTTCTGTTAACAACCTCATCACGAGGTTTGTTTCTAACCCTTCGCCTGTAGTCTTTCTAACGAGACATTGTTCCCGTCCTCCCGTGGTCTTTATAAGGAGACGTGGTCCCCGTCCTCCTGTAGTCTTTATAAGGAGACGTGGTCCCCGTCCTCTTGTAGTCTTTATAAAGAGACGTGGTCCCCGACCTCCTGTAGTCTTTATAAGGAGACGTGGTCCCCGTCCTCCCGTAGTCTTTCTAACGAGACGTGGTCCCCGTCCTCCCGTAGACGTCATCCCCGTCCTCCCGTAGTCTTTATAAGGAGACGTGGTCCCCGTCCTCCCATAGTCTTTATAAGGAGACGTGGTCCCCGTCCTCCCGTAGTCTTTATAAGGAGACGTGGTCCCCGTCCTCCCGTAGTCTTTATAATTTTTTAATTTTTCATTGCTACATGCTAACATTACTACATGCTAACATTGCTACATGCTAACATTGCTACATGCTAACATTACTACATGCTAACATTGCTACATGCTAACATTGCTATATGCTAGCATTGCTACATGCTAGCACCATGTACTGCTCTCTG
>JABXJD010000154.1:825000-832500 GCA_013375575.1 Percina caprodes | reverse complement strand
CTCCTCCATCCCCCCCTCATCCCCTCTTCCTCCTCCACCCCCCCTCACCCTTCTTCCTCCTCCACCCCCCCATCCCCTCTTCTTCCTCCATCCCCCCCACCCCTCTTCCTCCTCCCCCCCTCACCCCTCTTCCTCCTCCACCCCCTCATCCCCTCTTCCTCCTCCACCCCCCCTCATCCCCTCTTCTTCCTCCATCTTCCTCCCACTCTCATCCCCTCTTCCTCCTCCATCTCCCCCTATCATCCCCTCTCCCTCCTCCTTCTCCCCCTTTCATCCCCTCTCCCTTCTCCATCTCCCCCCTCTCATCCCCTCTTCCTCCTCCATCTGCCCCCTTTCATCCCTTTTTCCTCCTCCATCTCCCCCTTTCATCCCCTCTTCCTCCTCCATCTCCCCCTTTCATCCCCTCTCCCTCCTCCATCCCCCCCCTCTCATCCCTTCTTCCTCCTCCATCTCCCCCCCTCATCCCGTCTTCCTCCTCCATCTGCCCCCTTTCATTCCTTTTTCCTCCTCCATCTCCCCCTTTCATCCCCTCTTCCTCCTCCATCTCCCCCTTTCATCCCCTCTCCCTCCTCCATCTCCCCCCCCTCATCCCCTCTTCCTCCTCCATCCCCCCCTATCATCCCCTCTCCCTCCTCCATCTACCCCTTTCATCCCCTCTCCCTCCTCCATCTCCCCCCTCTTATCCCTTCTTCCTCCTCCATCTCCCCCTTTCATCCCTTCTTCCTCCTCCATCTCACCCTTTCATCCCTTCTTCATCTCCCCCTTTCATCCCCTCTCCCTCCTACTTCTTCCCCCACCTTCCCGTCTCCTCCCCCTCTCTGTCTTTTCTCTCTCCTAATTGCGTCACTTTATCTCTCTCTCTAATATTTGATATGTTATTCCTCCATAAAGTGTCTCATTAAAATTAATCACAGGCTGCATTATATCGCTACCTGTGGTGAAAAGTGACAGATTTGCCGATTACTGCCGTTCAGTAAAGGAGGCTGTGTGTGTGTGTGTGTGTGTGTGTGTGTGTGTGTGTGTGTGTGTGTGCGTGCGTGTGTGCGTGCGTTTGTGCGCTTGAGCTTGTCTGTTGGTGTGTGCGCGCATGCTTGTGTGTGTGTGCGTGTGAGTGTGTGTGTGTGTGTGTGTATGTGTGTGTGTGCGTGCGTGCGTGTATGTGTGTGTATGTGTGCCTGCATGTGTGTATGTGTGTGTCTGTGTGCGTTTGTGTGCCTGCATGTGTGTGTCTGTTTGCGTTTGTGTGCCTGCATGTGTGTGTCTGTGTGCGTTTGTGTGCCCGCATAATGTGTGTGTCTGTGTGCGTTTGTGTGCCTGCATGTGTGTGTCTGTGTGCGTTTGTGTGCCTGCATATGTGTGTGTCTGTGTGCATTTGTGTGCCTGCATATGTGTGTGTCTGTGTGTGTTTGTGTGCCAGCATGTGTGTGTGTCTGTGTGCATTTGTGTGCCTGCAGCTGTGTGTGTGTCTGTGTGCGTTTGTGTGCCTGCATGTGTGTGTCTGCATGTGTGTGTCTGTGTGCGTTTGTGTGCCTGCATGTGTGTGTCTGTTTGCGTTTGTGTGCCTGCATGTGTGTGTCTGTTTGTGTTTGTGTGCCCGCATATGTGTGTGTCTGTGTGTGTTTGTGTGCCCGCATATGTGTGTCTGTTTGCGTTTATGTGCCTGCATATGTGTGTCTGCATGTGTGTGTCTGTGTGTGTTTGTGTGCCCGCATATGTGTGTGTCTGTGTGCGTTTGTGTGCCTGCATGTGTGTGTCTGTGTGCGTTTGTGTGCCTGCATATGTGTGTCTGCATGTGTGTGTCTGTGTGCGTTTGTGTGCCTGCATGTGTGTGTCTGTGTGCGTTTGTGTGCCAGCATGTGTGTGTGTCTGTCTGCATTTGTGTGCCTGCATATGTGTGTGTCTGTGTGCGTTTGTGTGCCTGCATCTGTGTGTGTCTGTGTGCGTTTGTGTGCCTGCATCTGTGTGTGTGTCTGTGTGCGTTTGTGTGCCTGCATATGTGTGTCTGCATGTGTGTGTCTGTGTGCGTTTGTGTGCCAGCATGTGTGTGTGTCTGTCTGCATTTGTGTGCCTGCATATGTGTGTGTCTGCGTGCGTTTGTGTGCCTGCATGTGTGTGTCTGTGTGCGTTTGTGTGCCTGCATATGTGTGTCTGCATGTGTGTGTCTGTGTGCGTTTGTGTGCCAGCATGTGTGTGTGTCTGTCTGCATTTGTGTGCCTGCATATGTGTGTGTCTGCGTGCGTTTGTGTGCCTGCATCTGTGTGTGTCTGTGTGCGTTTGTGTGCCCGCATATGTGTGTCTGTGTGCGTTTGTGTGCCTGCATCTGTGTGTGTCTGTGTGCGTTTGTGTGCCTGCATCTGTGTGTGTCTGTGTGCGTTTGTGTGCCTGCATGTGTGTGTCTGTGTGCATTTGTGTGCCTGCATATGTGTGTGTCTGTGTGCGTTTTCCACATCAGAACCGTCTGGTGGCGTTCTCGTCTGGCTGGTCCTGCAGAAGGACGTCAGACTTCGGTCTAATTAACGTCTCCAGGTGGAAACTCTCTTCTCTTTGAAGTTAAATACGTTGAAACACTCACAAAACTACAAATACACAACGATGAGTTTAAATGTAACTCTGGAGATTCAACATGTAAATGTTGAGGAACGCAGATCGTTGTGTTCAATGTGCTGCCAACCAGACTCCATGCAGAAATACCTCCATTTAACTACAAATGGCCAGTTTCTCCTCCATCTCCCCCTCTCTCTTCCTCTTTCTCCTCCATCTCCCCGTCTCCTCCATGTTTATTCTCCATCTTTCTCCTCCATCTCCCCCTGTCTCCCCCTTTTTCTCCTCCATCTTTCTCCCCCATCTCTCCCTCTCTCTCACCCTCTCTCTCCTTCATCTCCCCATCTCCCCCTTTTTCTCCTCCATCTTCCTCTCTTTCTACACCATCTCCCTCTCTTTCTCCTCCATCTCCCTCTCTCTCACCCTCTCTCTCCTTCATCTCCCCATCTCCCCCTTTTTCTCCTCCATCTTCCTCTCTTTCTACACCATCTCCTCCATCTCCCTCTCTTTCTCCTCCATCTCCCCCTATCTCTCACCCTCTCTCTCCTTCATCTCCCCATCTCCCCCTTTTTCTCCTCCATCTTCCTCTCTTTCTACACCATCTCTCTCTTTCTCCTCCATCTCCCCCTCTCTCTCACCCTCTCTCTCCTTCATCTCCCCATCTCCCCCTTTTTCTCCTCCATCTTCCTCTCTTTCTACACCATCTCCTCCATCTCCCTCTCTTTCTCCTCCATCTCCCCCTATCTCTCACCCTCTCTCTCCTTCATCTCCCCATCTCCCCCTTTTTCTCCTCCATCTTCCTCTCTTTCTACACCATCTCCCTCTCTTTCTCCTCCATCTCCCCCTCTCTCTCACCCTCTCTCTCCTTCATCTCTCCATCTCCCCCTTTTTCTCCGCCATCTTCCCCTCTTTCTACACCATTTTCTCCATCTCCCTCTCTTTCTCCTCCATCTCTCCCTCTCTCTCACCCTCTCTCTCCTTCATCTCTCCATCTCCCCCTTTTTCTCCGCCATCTTCCTCTCTTTCTACACCATCTCCTCCATCTCCCTCTCTTTCTCCTCCATCTCCCCCTATCTCTCACCCTCTCTCTCCTTCATCTCCCCATCTCCCCCTTTTTCTCCTCCATCTTCCTCTCTTTCTACACCATCTCCTCCATCTCCCTCTCTTTCTCCTCCATCTCCCCCTATCTCTCCTCTCTCTCCTTCATCTCTCCATCTCCCCCTTTTTCTCCGCCATCTTCCTCTCTTTCTACACCATCTCCTCCATCTCCCTCTCTTTCTCCTCCATCTCCCCCTATCTCTCCCCCTCTCTCTCCTTCATCTCTCCATCTCCCCCTTTTTCTCCGCCATCTTTTTATACTATGATTTTAGCTCAGCGTTCAATACGATACAACCACACATCCTCGTAAATAAGCTTTTAATGATGAAGGTTCCAGGTGTTTTTATCTTGTTCATTTTAAATTTTTTAGAAAACAGGTCTCAATTTGTTAAGTTAAACACCAAAGTTAAGTCAGATAATATTATGTCAAACACAGGGTCACCTCAGGGAACTGTTTTATCACCTTTTCTTTTTACCATTTACACGGCAGACTACCGCCCACAGCAAGCTAGCTGTCAGGTTGTTAAATTTGCTGATGACACAGCGCTCATTGGGTTGATCAAAAATGATGATTATAGTTACTATCAAAATGAGATAAAAGCCTTTGTTGATTACTGTGATACGCACTTCCTGGAACTCAACGTTAAGAAAACTAAAGAATTAGTTATAGATTACAGGAGAAATAAGATCACAGCTGAGGCAGTGGAAATCAAAGGTGTAGAAATAGAAAGAGTGAACACATAGAAGTATTTGGGCGTTGTTTTTAACGACAGGCTAACATGGTCTGATCATGATGACTCACTGATGAAAAAATTAAGTCCACGGGTCTACTGTATGAGGAAGCTGCAGTTATTTAAGGTAAACACGGATGTGGTGAGAATGTTTTTTATGTCAGTCATATGTAGTGTTTTGAGTTACTGTGTGGTGGGGTGGGGGGGAAATGCTGGGGTAACTGAGAAGGCCAGGATTGATAGAGTGATTAAAAGGGCCGGGAAAATGGTGGGAGAGTTAAATACAGTGGATCAGGTATATGACAATCATCTGGTAAAAATGGCAGAGAAAATAACGAGAGACCCGGGTCCCCCTCTTCATGGTAATCTGACTGGTAGGGTTATAGAGCGTAGTGGTGGACTAAGACCTCCTGTGGTAGTCTGACTGGTAGGGTTATAGAGCGTAGTGATAGGCTAAGACCTCCTGTGGTAGTCTGACTGGTAGGGTTATAGAGCGTAGTGGTGGACTAAGACCTCCTGTGGTAGTCTGACTGGTAGGGTTATAGAGCGTAGTGGTAGACTAAGACCTCCTGTGGTAGTCTGATTGGTAGGGTTATGGAGCGTAGTGGTAGGCTAAGACCTCCTGTGGTAGTCTGACGGGCAGGGTTATAGAGCGTAGTGGTAGACTAAGACCTCCTGTGGTAGTCTGATTGGTAGGGTTATGGAGCGTAGTGGTAGGCTAAGACCTCCTGTGGTAGTCTGACTGGTAGGGTTATAGAGCGTAGTGGTAGGCTAAGACCTCCTGTGGTAGTCTGACTGGTAGGGTTATAGAGCGTAGTGGTGGACTAAGACCTCCTGTGGTAGTCTGACTGGTAGGGTTATAGAGCGTAGTGGTAGACTAAGACCTCCTGTGGTAGTCTGACTGGTAGGGTTATAGAGCGTAGTGGTAGGCTAAGACCTCCTGTGGTAGTCTGACTGGTAGGGTTATAGAGCGTAGTGGTAGACTAAGACCTCCTGTGGTAGTCTGACTGGTAGGGTTATAGAGCGTAGTGGTAGGCTAAGACCTCCTGTGGTAGTCTGACTGGGAGGGTTATAGAGCATAGTGGTAGGCTAAGACCTCCTGTGGTAGTCTGACTGGTAGGGTTATAGAGCGTAGTGGTAGACTAAGACCTCCTGTGGTAGTCTGACTGGGAGGGTTATAGAGCATAGTGGTAGGCTAAGACCTCCTGTGGTAGTCTGACTGGTAGGGTTATAGAGCGTAGTGGTAGACTAAGACCTCCTGTGGTAGTCTGACTGGTAGGGTTATAGAGCGTAGTGGTGGACTAAGACCTCCTGTGGTAGTCTGACTGGTAGGGTTATAGAGCGTAGTGGTAGGCTAAGACCTCCTGTGGTAGTCTGACTGGGAGGGTTATAGAGCGTAGTGGTAGGCTAAGACCTCCTGTGGTAGTCTGACTGGTAGGGTTATAGAGCGTAGTGGTAGACTAAGACCTCCTGTGGTAGTCTGACTGGTAGGGTTATAGAGCGTAGTGGTAGGCTAAGACCTCCTGTGGTAGTCTGACTGGGAGGGTTATAGAGCATAGTGGTAGGCTAAGACCTCCTGTGGTAGTCTGACTGGTAGGGTTATAGAGCGTAGTGGTAGACTAAGACCTCCTGTGGTAGTCTGACTGGTAGGGTTATAGAGCGTAGTGGTGGACTAAGACCTCCTGTGGTAGTCTGACTGGTAGGGTTATAGAGCGTAGTGGTAGGCTAAGACCTCCTGTGGTAGTCTGACTGGGAGGGTTATAGAGCGTAGTGGTAGGCTAAGACCTCCTGTGGTAGTCTGACTGGTAGGGTTATAGAGCGTAGTGGTAGACTAAGACCTCCTGTGGTAGTCTGACTGGTAGGGTTATAGAGCGTAGTGGTAGGCTAAGACCTCCTGTGGTAGTCTGACTGGGAGGGTTATAGAGCGTAGTGGTAGGCTAAGACCTCCTGTGGTAGTCTGACTGGTAGGGTTATAGAGCGTAGTGGTAGACTAAGACCTCCTGTGGTAGTCTGACTGGTAGGGTTATAGAGCGTAGTGGTGGACTAAGACCTCCTGTGGTAGTCTGACTGGTAGGGTTATAGAGCGTAGTGGTAGGCTAAGACCTCCTGTGGTAGTCTGACTGGTAGGGTTATAGAGCGTAGTGGTGGACTAAGACCTCCTGTGGTAGTCTGACTGGTAGGGTTATAGAGCGTAGTGGTGGACTAAGACCTCCTGTGGTAGTCTGACTGGTAGGGTTATAGAGCGTAGTGGTGGACTAAGACCTCCTGTGGTAGTCTGACTGGTAGGGTTATAGAGCGTAGTGGTAGACTAAGACCTCCTGTGGTAGTCTGACGGGCAGGGTTATGGAGCGTAGTGGTAGGTTAAGACCTCCTGTGGTAGTCTGACGGGCAGGGTTATAGAGCGTAGTGGTGGACTAAGACCTCCTGTGGTAGTCTGACTGGCAGGGTTATAGAGCGTAGTGGTGGACTAAGACCTCCTGTGGTAGTCTGACGGGCAGGGTTATAGAGCGTAGTGGTAGGCTAAGACCTCCTGTGGTAGTCTGACTGGTAGGGTTATAGAGCGTAGTGGTAGGCTAAGACCTCCTGTGGTAGTCTGACTGGTAGGGTTATAGAGCGTAGTGGTAGACTAAGACCTCCTGTGGTAGTCTGACTGGTAGGGTTATAGAGCGTAGTGGTAGGCTAAGACCTCCTGTGACACAAACTAAGCGGTATGCTCTCTCTTTTGTACCTCAGGCTATTAGACAGCACAACAAGCACTTTAAACGTACATTTTTATAAGTTTTTATTTATTTTTTAAATTGTATTTATGTATAATATTGTAATGTATTTGTGGTAATGTATTTGTTCTCTAGTTTTTGTAGGGGGGGATGGCGAGTGTGAGCACTGTAATTTCCATTTTTATGGATGAAATAAACTTGACTTGACTTGACTTGATCTTCCTCTCTTTCTCCTCCATCTCCCCCTCTCTCTCCCCCTCTCTCTCCTTCATCTCTCCATCTCCCCCTTTTTCTCCGCCATCTTCCCCTCTTTCTACACCATTTTCTCCATCTCCCTCTCTTTCTCCTCCATCTCTCCCTCTCTCTCACCCTCTCTCTCCTTCATCTCTCCATCTCCCCCTTTTTCTCCACCA
>JABXJD010000154.1:817500-820000 GCA_013375575.1 Percina caprodes | reverse complement strand
CAGAGAGTGGGGTGCAGAGTGGGGAGGCAGAGAGGAGGCAGAAAGTTGGTAGGCAGTAAGGGGGGAGGCAGAGAGGGCGAGGCAGAGATTGGGAGGCAGAAAGTGGGGAGACAGAGGGGGGAGACAGAGAGTGGGGTGCAGAGTGGGGGAGGCAGAGAGGAGGCAGAACGTTGGTAGGCAGTAAGGGGGGAGGCAGAAAGGGCGAGGCAGAGATTGGGAGGCAGAAAGTGGGGAGACAGAGGGGGAGGCAGAGAGGTGCAGAGTGGGGAGGCAGAGAGGAGGCAGAAAGTTGGTAGGCAGGGAGGCAGTAAGGGCGAGGTAGAGGGGGAGACAGAGAGTGGGGTGCAGAGTGGGGGAGGCAGAGAGGAGGCAGAACGTTGGTAGGCAGTAAGGGGGGAGGCAGAAAGAGCGAGGCAGAAAGTGGGGAGACAGAGGGGGGAGACAGAGAGTGGGGTGCAGAGTGGGGGAGGCAGAGAGGAGGCAGAAAGTTGGTAGGCAGTAAGGGGGGAGGCAGAGAGGGCGAGGCAGAGATTGGGAGGCAGAAAGGAGGGAGAGGGGGAGGCAGAGAGTGGGGTGCAGAGTGGGGGAGGCAGAGAGGAGGCAGAACGTTGGTAGGCAGTAAGGGGGGAGGCAGAAAGGGCGAGGCAGAGATTGGGAGGCAGAAAGTGGGGAGACAGAGGGGGGAGACAGAGAGTGGGGTGCAGAGTGGGGGAGGCAGAGAGGAGGCAGAAAGTTGGTAGGCAGTAAGGGGGGAGGCAGAGAGGGCGAGGCAGAGATTGGGAGGCAGAAAGTGGGGAGACAGAGAGTGGGGTGCAGAGTGGGGGAGGCAGAGAGGAGGCAGAACGTAGGTAGGCAGTAAGGGGGGAGGCAGGGAGGGCGAGGCAGAGATTGGGAGGCAGAAAGTGGGGAGACAAAGGGGGGAGGCAGAGAGTGGGCTGCAGAGTGGGGGAGGCAGAGGGGGGAGTCAGAGGGGAGGAGATGCTTGTGGAGGGGAAGAAGCTTCTGTTTTCAGGGAAAATATTGTTATTGATCGTTTGAGACGTAAACCGATCCGGCCTCAGATTTTTGTGGCTGTGACGTCCATCAGGACAGAATCCGATACCTCGCTAACGATTCTGCACTTAATGCAGGGGGGAGGAGGGGGGAGGAAGGGGGAGGGAGGGGAGGAGGAACACGTGTCCCCGGAGAGAGGCAGCATTGTGGCTGTTGTCGTGACGATGGAGTCGAGTTATGAAAATGAAGTGGGCGTAATTGATTGGGTTGGTAAAGTTTTTTTATTCCTGCGTATTGATCTGCAGGCGGCGAACAATATTGATACGAGCTGAGAAACAACTGGAGAGGAAGGGAAACATAAACAGGGAGGGGGGGAGGGAGGGGGAGAAAAGAAAGAGAGGAGAGAAATAAAGAGAGGAGAGGTAACAGAAGAGATAAATACACTCTGCAGTGGCTTGAATGAGTCTACACCCCCCCCAGGATAAAGGTGATTAAAAAGATGAATAAAAAAACATTTTTTGGAAATTGATCTTAATGCCTTAAGTCAAAAAATTGGGAAAAATCCAACTTTTAAGGACACCCCCCTATGTTAAAATACAGGGGCATAAGTAGACACCCCCCTATGTTAAAATACAGGGGGCATAAGTATACACCCCCCTATGTTAAAATACAGGGGCATAAGTATACACCCCCCTATGTTAAAATACAGGGGCATAAGTATACACCCCTATGTTAAAATACAGGGGCATAAGTATACACCCCCTATGTTAAAATACAGGGGCATAAGTATACACCCCCCTATGTTAAAATACAGGGGCATAAGTATACACCCCCCTATGTTAAAATACAGGGGCATAAGTATACACCCATCCATCCATCCATCTTCATCCGCTTATCCGGTATCGGGTCTCGGAGGCAGCAGCTCCAGTAGGGGACCCCAAACCTCCCTTTCCCGGGCCACATCAACCAGCTCCGACTGGGGGATCCCGAGGCGTTCCCAGGCCAGGTTGGAGATATAATCTCTCCACCTTGTCCTCGGTCTTCCCCGAGCCTCCTCCCAGCTGGACGTGCCTGGAACACCTCCCAAGGGACCCCCCCAGGAGGCATCCTCACCAGATGCCCAAACCACCTCAACTGGCTCCTTTCGACGTGAAGGAGCAGCGGCTCTACTCCGAGCTCCTCTCGGATGACTGAGCTTCTCACCCGATCTCTAAGGGAGACGCCAGCCCCCCCCTCCTGAGGAAACCCATTTCGGCCGCTTGTACCCTGGATCTTGTTCTTTCGGTCATGACCCAGCCTTCATGACCATAGGTGAGGGTAGGAACGAAAATGGCCCGGTAGATCGAAAGCTTTGCCTTCTGGCTCAGCTCTCTTTTCGTCACAACGGTAATACCGCACCGGCTGCTCCGATTCTCCGACCAATCTCACGCTCCATGGTCCCCTCACTAGCGATTTAGAGGTGCTGATCCCCATTCCAGCCGCTTCACACTCAGCTGCGAACCGATCC
>JABXJD010000154.1:790000-802500 GCA_013375575.1 Percina caprodes | reverse complement strand
CTTTGGGGGTGCTTTTCAGCCAAGGGGACGGGACAACTCCATCGTATTGAGGGAGGATGGACGGGGCCATGTATCCTGGAATTCTGGACCAACATCTCCTTCCCTCAGTGAGAGAGCTGAAGATGGGTCGAGGATGGGTGTTTCAGCACGACAACGACCCTAAGCACACCGCCAAAGCAACCAAAGAGTGGCTGAAGAAGAAGCACATCAAGGTTCTGGAGTGGCCTAGCCAGTCTCCAGACCTGAATCCAATTGAAAGTCTTTGGAGGGAGCTTAAAATTCGAGTTGCCAGGCGACAACCTCGGAACCTGAATGATTTGGAGGCTCTCTTCAGGGAGGAGTGGGCCAACATCTCTACAAAATATTAACATGCTGTTTGTCCAGGGGGTCAAATACTTATTTCCCCCACTGTATTCAATGTATTTACGTCCTGGAGAAGTTAAGGAGAAAACACAAGACTTTCACCAGGAAACAGGTGTTCATGTCACATGACACTTGTGGAATACCTGCAGAACAGGGACAGGAAGTATTTCTTTTGGAGATTATGGTCAACTAGTGGCTGTTGGAGCAGTGTTTTACCATTGAGAACGAGCTAGCATGCTAGCGCTACTTCAGATGTTACAGAAGTCTCGTTAGCATCTCGGAGGCTACTTCGACGCTACAGAAGTCTCTCGTTAGCATCTCGGAGGCTACTGACGCTACAGAAGTCTCTCGTTAGCATCTCGGAGGCTACTTGACCTACAGAAGTCTCTCGTTAGCATCTCGGAGGCTACTTCGGACGCTACAGAAGTCTCTCGCAGCATCTCGGAGGCTACTTCGACCACAGAAGTCTCTCGTTAGCATCTCGGAGGCTACTTCGGACGCAGAAGTCTCTCGTTAGCATCTCGGAGGCTACTTCGACGTTACAGAAGTCTCTCGTTAGCATCTCGGAGGCTACTCGGACGTTACAGAAGTCTCTCGTTAGCATCTCGAGGCTACTTCGACGTTACAGAAGTCTCTCGTTAGCATCTCGGAGGCTACTTGACCTTACAGAAGTCTCTCGTTAGCATCTCGGAGGCTACTTCGCACAGAAGTCTCTCGTTCATCTCGAGGCTAACGGGCTCTGAAGTCTCTTAGCATCTCGAGGCTACTTCGACAGAAGTCTCTCGCAAGCATCTCGAGGCTACTTGGACGTTACAGAAGTCTCTCGTTAGCATCTCGGAGGCTACTTCGGACGTTACAGAGTCTCTAGTTAGCATCTCGAGGCTACTGACGCTAGAGTCTCTGCTAGCATCTCGAGGCTACTTCGACGTTACAAGTCTCTCGTTAGCATCTCGAGGCTGACGTTGCAAGTCTCTCGCTAGCATCTCGGAGGCTACTTCGGACGTTACAGAAGTCTCTCGTTAGCATCTCGGAGGCTACTTCGGACGCTACAGAAGTCTCTCGTTAGCATCTCGGAGGCTACTTCGGACGTTACAGAAGTCTCTCGTTAGCATCTCGGAGGCTACTTGTTACAAAGTGACGCATGCACGACTCAAATCTCACATTGCTCAGTGACAAACGCCAACAATCCTCCTCCTTTTAAGACAGATAAAGTCTTTAAAATGCCTCTCGGATCAGCAGGGAGAGGCATCGTCAGCAAGCTGAACACAAGGCTGCTTATTGGACATTAAAGCAAGTAAAGAACCTTCTAGAAGAAAGAAAAATACATCTAAGAACATGGACGTGATGCTTTTAGAGTTAAAATAATTCAATTCAGTTTCTTGGCTTTTGCAAGCTGTTTTTCACTCCATGTTCTCTCCATTGAGTCTCCCCCCTTTCTCTCTCTTTCTCCATCTTTGCCTCCCCGACTCCCCTCCCTCCTCCTCCCGGTTTGATTGACAGGATGGACAGATGCTGCTCTATAAACAGGTAACCTGATCTAGAGAGCCCATCTGCTCACAGCTCTGTTCAATTCACACTTCACACACACACACACACACACACACACACACACAGACAGACAGACACACACACACACACACACAAATACAAATATGGACTGGCATCAAATAAATATGGCGAGGACACACACTGTGACTCAGACACACACAAACACACATGTGGGAGTCTGTGTGTGTGTCTTTGTGTGTGTGTGTGTGTGTGTGTGTGTGTGTGTGTGTGTGTGTGTGTGACATGAACCATGTGATGTGCGGGGGGTGTGGAGCGCCACATGGGCAGGTCAGAGCGCGGCAGGACGGACGGTTTGTGTTGTGGTGTTGCAGCGAGTCGGAGGCGACACATCGCGTCACCTGAAAACTCGACGCCGGCGAGCGTGAGACCGGCGGCCGAAACCATGGCAACCCAAAAAGTATATACGTTGCAGAAATATCAGATATCACCGCCCAATGTGAGGAGAAGGCAGGTTTAAGTCCTGCATGCGTCACTTTGCAACGAGTAGCATATAAGATGCTAACGAGAGACTTCTGTAGCGTCTGAAGTAGCCTCCGAGATGCTAACGAGAGACTTCTGTAGCGTCCGAAGTAGCCTCCGAGATGCTAACGAGAGACTTCTGTAGCCTGAAGTAGCCTCCGAGATGCTAACGAGAGACTTCTGTAACGTCTGAAGTAGCCTCCGAGATGCTAACGAGAGACTTCTGTAACGTCTGAAGTAGCCTCCGAGATGCTAACGAGAGACTTCTGTAACGTCTGAAGTAGCCTCCGAGATGCTAACGAGAGACTTCTGTAACGCCTGAAGTAGCCTCCGAGATGCTAACGAGAGACTTCTGTAACGCCTGAAGTAGCCTCCGAGATGCTAACGAGAGACTTCTGTAGCGCCTGAAGTAGCCTCCGAGATGCTAACGAGAGACTTCTGTAAGGCGTTGAAGTAGCCTCCGAGATGCTAACGAGAGACTTCTGTAACGCCTGAAGTAGCCTCCGAGATGCTAACGAGAGACTTCTGTAACGCTGAAGTAGCCTCCGAGATGCTAACGAGAGACTTCTGTAACGTCTGAAGTAGCCTCCGAGATGCTAACGAGAGACTTCTGTAGCCTGAAGTAGCCTCCGAGATGCTAACGAGACTTCTAGAAGGCCCGAAGTAGCCTCCGAGATGCTAACGAGAGACTTCTGTAACGTCTGAAGTAGCCTCCGAGATGCTAACGAGAGACTTCTGTAGCGTCTGAAGTAGCCTCCGAGATGCTAACGAGAGACTTCTGTAACGTCTGAAGTAGCCTCCGAGATGCTAACGAGAGACTTCTGTAACGTCTGAAGTAGCCTCCGAGATGCTAACGAGAGACTTCTGTAGCGGAGATGCTAACGAGAGACTTCTGTAGCGTCTGAAGTAGCCTCCGAGATGCTAACGAGAGACTTCTGTAGCGTCAACACAGTAAAAATGGACCTACTTAACCAAGTTGGTCCACTGCTAGCTTAGCTACAAGTTAGCATCAAACACAACAAAGGCTGTCAGTTGAATGGTGTTTTGAGCTAACGTTAGCATAGATAGCTAACGTTTCTGAAATGATTCCCATCTTCTGTTATTGTTTCTAATGAGAAAACTTTATTATTTCATGTATTTCATCAATTTCAGTCTGACAGTTATGATCTGTAAGGTCATCATTCTTTGAAAGGAGCTGAATATGTCAGGATGTGAGAGTCAACGTCGCTGAAAGGAAAGGATGAAGAAAAGATAAAGAAAGGATGAAGAAAGGATAAAGAAAGGATGAAGAAAGAATGAAGAAAGGATAACGAAAGAATAAAGAGAGGATGAAGAAAGGATGAAGAAAGAATGAAGAAAGGATGAAGAAAGAATGAAGAAAGGATAACGAAAGAATAAAGAGAGGATGAAGAAAGGATGAAGAAAGAATGAAGAAAGGATGAAGAAAGGATGAAGAAAGGATGAAGAAAGGATGAAGAAAGGATGAAGAAAGAATAAAGAAAGAATGGAGAAAGGATAAAGAAAGGATGAAGAAAGAATGAAGAAAGGATAAAGAAAGAATGAAGAAAGGATAAAGAAAGAATGAAGAAAGGAGGAAGAAAGAATGAAGAAAGGAGGAAGAAAGGATAAAGAAATAATGAAGAAAGAATGAAGAAAGAATGAAGAAAGGATGAAGAAAGGATGAAGAAAGAATGAAGAAAGGAGAAAGAAAGAATGAAGAAAGGATGAAGAAAGGAGAAAGAAATAATGAAGAATGGAGAAAGGATAAAGAAAGAATGAAGAAAGAATGAAGAAAGAATGAAGAAAGGAGAAAGAAAGGAGAAAGAAAGGATGATGAAAGAATGAAGAAAGGATAAAGAAAGAATGAAGAAAGGAGAAAGAAAGGATGATGAAAGAATGAAGAAAGGATATTTTACATTTAAAATGTAGAAAAAACGAAGAAAATGCAACAAAACATTAAAAATGACAATTTAAGAAAAATTTTGAAGAGAAGAAAACGTAACTGAACTCCTTTATCTCATCCTCTCTTCTTCTCTTCTTCTCTTCTTCTCTTCTTCTCTTCTTCCTCCTCTCTCTCTTTATCTCATCCTCTCTTCTTCTCTTCTTCCTCCTCTCTCTCTTTATCTCATCCTCTCTTCTTCTCTTCTTCCTCCTCTCTCTCTTTATCTCATCCTCTCTTCTTCTCTTCTTCCTCCTCTCTCTCTTTATCTCATCCTCTCTTCTTCTCTTCTTCCTCCTCTCTCTCTTTATCTCATCCTCTCTTCTTCTCTTCTTCCTCCTCTCTCTCTTTATCCATCCTCTCTTCTTCTCTTCTTCCTCCTCTCTCTCTTTATCTCATCCTCTCTTCTTCTCTTCTTCCTCCTCTCTCTTTATCTCATCCTCTCTTCTTCTCTTCTTCCTCCTCTCTCTCTTTATCTCATCCTCTCTTCTTCTCTTCTTCCTCCTCTCTCTCTTTATCCATCCTCTCTTCTTCTCTTCTTCCTCCTTTCTCTCTTTATCTCCATCCTCTCTTCTTCTCTTCTTCCTCCTCTCTCTCTTTATCTCATCCTCTCTTCTTCTCTTCTTCCTCCTCTCTCTCTTTATCTCATCCTCTCTTCTTCTCTTCTTCCTCCTCTCTCTCTTTATCCATCCTCTCTTCTTCTCTTCTTCCTCCTTTCTCTCTTTATCTCCATCCTCTCTTCTTCTCTTCTTCCTCCTCTCTCTCTTTCTCCATCCTCTCTTCTTCTCTTCTTCCTCCTCTCTCTCTTTATCTCATCCTCTCTTCTTCTCTTCTTCCTCCTCTCTCTCTTTATCTCCATCCTCTCTTCTTCTCTTCTTCCTCCTCTCTCTCTTTATCTCCATCCTCTCTTCTTCTCTTCTTCCTCCTCTCTCTCTTTATCTCATCCTCTCTTCTTCTCTTCTTCCTCCTCTCTCTCTTTATCTCATCCTCTCTTCTTCTCTTCTTCCTCCTCTCTCTCTTTATCTCCATCCTCTCTTCTTCTCTTCTTCCTCCTCTCTCTCTTTATCTCATCCTCTCTTCTTCTCTTCTTCCTCCTCTCTCTTATCTCATCCTCTCTTCTTCTCTTCTTCCTCCTCTCTCTCTTTTATCTCATCCTCTCTTCTTCTCTTCTTCCTCCTCTCTCTCTTTATCTCATCCTCTCTTCTTCTCTTCTTCCTCCTCTCTCTCTTTATCTCATCCTCTCTTCTTCTCTTCTTCCTCCTCTCTCTCTTTATCTCATCCTATCTTCTTCTCTTCTTCCTCCTCTCTCTCTTTATCTCATCCTCTCTTCTTCTCTTCTTTCTCTCTCTTTATCCATCCTCTCTTCTTCTCTTCTTCCTCCTCTTTCTCTTTATCTCATCCTCTCTTCTTCTCTTCTTCCTCCTCTCTCTCTTTATCTCATCCTCTCTTCTTCTCTTCTTCCTCCTCTCTCTCTTTATCTCATCCTCTCTTCTTCTCTTCTTCCTCCTCTCTCTCTTTATCCATCCTCTCTTCTTCTCTTCTTCCTCCTTTCTCTCTTTATCTCCATCCTCTCTTCTTCTCTTCTTCCTCCTCTCTCTCTTTATCTCATCCTCTCTTCTTCTCTTCTTCCTCCTCTCTCTCTTTATCTCATCCTCTCTTCTTCTCTTCTTCCTCCTCTCTCTCTTTATCCATCCTCTCTTCTTCTCTTCTTCCTCCTCTCTCTCTTTCTCCATCCTCTCTTCTTCTCTTCTTCCTCCTCTCTCTCTTTATCTCCATCCTCTCTTCTTCTTTCTTCTCTCTCTTTATCTCATCCTCTCTTCTTCCTCCTTTCTCTCTTTATCTCATCCTCTCTTCTTCTTCTTCCTCCTCTCTCTCTTTATCTCATCCTCTCTTCTTCTCTTCTTCCTCCTCTCTCTCTTATCTCATCCTCTCTTCTTCTCTTCTTCCTCCTCTCTCTCTTTATCTCATCCTCTCTTCTTCTCTTCTTCCTCCTCTCTCTCTTTATCCATCCTCTCTTCTTCTCTTCTTCCTCCTTTCTCTCTTTATCTCCATCCTCTCTTCTCTCTTCTTCCTCCTCTCTCTCTTTATCTCATCCTCTCTTCTTCTCTTCTTCCTCCTCTCTCTCTTTATCTCATCCTCTCTTCTTCTCTTTCTTCCTCCTCTCTCTCTTTATCCATCCTCTCTTCTTCTCTTCTTCCTCCTTTCTCTCTTTATCTCCATCCTCTCTTCTTCTCTTCTTCCTCTCTCTCTTTCTCCATCCTCTCTTCTTCTCTTCTTCCTCCTCTCTCTCTTTATCTCATCCTCTCTTCTTCTCTTCTTCCTCCTCTCTCTCTTTATCTCCATCCTCTCTTCTTCTCTTCTTCCTCCTCTCTCTCTCTTTATCTCCATCCTCTCTTCTTCTCTTCTTCCTCCTCTCTCTCTTTATCTCATCCTCTCTTCTTCTCTTCTTCCTCCTCTCTCTCTTTATCTCATCCTCTCTTCTTCTCTTCTTCCTCCTCTCTCTCTCTTTATCTCCATCCTCTCTTCTTCTCTTCTTCCTCCTCTCTCTCTTTATCTCATCCTCTCTTCTTCTCTTCTTCCTCCTCTCTCTCTTTATCTCATCCTCTCTTCTTCTCTTCTTCCTCCTCTCTCTCTTTATCTCATCCTCTCTTCTTCTCTTCTTCTCCTCTCTCTCTTTATCTCATCCTCTCTTCTTCTCTTCTTCCTCCTCTCTCTCTTTATCTCATCCTCTCTTCTTCTCTTCTTCCTCCTCTCTCTCTTTATCTCATCCTATCTTCTTCTCTTCTTCCTCCTCTCTCTCTTTATCTCATCCTCTCTTCTTCTCTTCTTCCTCCTCTCTCTCTTTATCCATCCTCTCTTCTTCTTCTTCCTCCTCTTTCTCTTTATCTCATCCTCTCTTCTTCTCTTCCTCCCCTCTCTCTTTATCTCATCCTCTCTTCTTCTCTTCTTCCTCCTCTCTCTCTTTATCTCATCCTCTCTTCTTCTCTTCTTCCTCCTCTCTCTCTTTATCCATCCTCTCTTCTTCTCTTCTTCCTCCTTTCTCTCTTTTTCTCCATCCTCTCTTCTTCTTTCTTCCTCCTCTCTCTCTTTATCTCATCTCTCTTCTTCTCTTCTTCCTCCTCTCTCTCTTTATCTCATCCTCTCTTCTTCTCTTCTTCCTCCTCTCTCTCTTTATCCATCCTCTCTTCTTCTCTTCTTCCTCCTCTCTCTCTTTCTCCATCCTCTCTTCTTCTCTTCTTCCTCCTCTCTCTCTTTATCTCCATCCTCTCTTCTTCTCTTCTTCCTCCTCTCTTTATCTCATCCTCTCTTCTTCCTCCTTTCTCTCTTTATCTCATCCTCTCTTCTTCTCTTCTTCCTCCTCTCTCTCTTTATCTCATCCTCTCTTCTTCTCTTCTTCCTCCTCTCTCTCTTTA
The DNA here is from genome assembly GCA_013375575.1 of Percina caprodes. Classification (NCBI taxonomy): domain Eukaryota; kingdom Metazoa; phylum Chordata; class Actinopteri; order Perciformes; family Percidae; genus Percina; species Percina caprodes. The sequence goes on along the minus strand of JABXJD010000154.1, from coordinate 794,757 downwards.
TCTCATCCTCTCTTCTTCTCTTCTTCCTCCTCTCTCTCTTTATCTCCATCCTCTCTTCTTCTCTTCTTCCTCCTCTCTCTCTTTATCTCATCCTCTCTCTCTTCTTCTTCTTCCTCCTCTCTCTCTTTATCTCATCCTCTCTTCTTCTCTTCTTCCTCCTCTCTCTCTTTATCTCATCCTCTCTTCTTCTCTTCTTCCTCCTCTCTCTCTTTATCTCATCCTCTCTTCTTCTCTTCTTCCTCTCTCTCTCTCTTTATCCATCCTCTCTTCTTCTCTTCTTCCTCCTCTCTCTCTTTCTCCATCCTCTCTTCTTCTCTTCTTCCTCCTCTCTCTCTTTATCTCATCCTCTCTTCTTCTCTTCTTCCTCCTCTCTCTCTTTATCTCATCCTCTCTTCTTCCTCCTTTCTCTCTTTATCTCCATCCTCTCTTCTTCTCTTCTTCCTCCTCTCTCTCTTTATCTCCTCCTCTCTTCTTCTCTTCTTCCTCTCTCTCTCTTTATCTCCATCCTCTCTTCTTCTCTTCTTCCTCCTCTCTCTCTCTCTCATCCTCTCTTCTTCTCTTCTTCCTCCTCTCTCTCTATCTCATCCTCTTCTTCGTCTCTTCTTCCTCCTCTCTCTCTTTATCTCCATCCTCTCTTCTTCTCTTCTTCCTCCTCTCTCTCTTTATCTCCATCCTCTCTTCTTCCTCCTTTCTCTCTTTATCTCCATCCTCTCTTCTTCTCTTCTTCCTCCTCTCTTTATCTCCATCCTCTCTTCTTCTCTTCTTCCTCCTCTCTCTCTTTATCTCCATCCTCTCTTCTCTTCTTCCTCCTCTCTCTCTTTATCTCCATCCTCTCTTCTCTTCTTCCTCCTCTCTCTCTTTATCTCCATCCTCTCTTCTTCTCTTCTTCCTCCTCTCTCTCTTTATCTCCATCCTCTCTTCTCTTCTTCCTCCTCTCTCTCTTTATCTCCATCCTCTCTTCTCTTCTTCCTCCTCTCTCTCTTTATCTCATCCTCTCTTCTTCTCTTCTTCCTCCTCTCTCTCTTTCTCCATCCTCTCTTCTTCCTCCTCTCTCTCTTTCTCCATCCTCTCTTCTTCTCTTCTTCCTCCTCTCTCTCTTTCTCTATCCTCTCTTCCTCTCGCTCTTTATCTTCCTCTCCATCCTCTCTTTTTCTCATCCTCTCTTCCTCTCCATTCTATCTTCCTTTCCATCCTCTCTTCCTCTCCATCCTCTCTTCCTCTCGCTCTTTATCTACCTCTTCATCCTCTCTTCCTCTCCATTCTCTCTTCCTTTCCATCCTCTCTTCCACTCTACCTCTCCATCCACTCTTCCTCTCGCTCTTTATCTTCCTCTCCATCCTCTCTTCCTCTCCATCCACTCTTCCTCTCGCTCTTCATTTTCCTTTCATCCTCTCTTCCTCTCTACCTCTCCATCCTCTCTTCCTCTCCATCCTCTCTTCCTCTTCATCCTCTCTTCCTCTCCATCCTCTCTTCCTCTCGCTCTTTATCTTCCTCTCCATCCTCTCTTCCTCTCCATCCACTCTTCCTCTCGCTCTTCATCTTCCTTTCATCCTCTCTTCCTCTCTACCTCTCCATCCTCTCTTCCTGTCAATCCTCTCTTCTTCTCCATCTGCTCTTCTTCTCATCTTCTCCATCCTCTCTTCCTCTTCATCCTCTCTTCTTCTCATCCTCTCCATCCGCTCTTCTCCATCCTCTCTCGCTCTTCATCTTCCTTTCATCCTCTCTTCCTCTCTACCTTTCCATCCTCTCTTCCTCTCCATCCTCTCTTCTTCTCATCCTCTCCATCCGCTCTTCTCCATCCTCTCTTCCTCTCTTTCTTTATCTTCCTCTTCATCCTCTCCTCCTCTTGCTTGGTTCCTCTCATTCTTTATGAGAGTTTCCTTTTTCCCTAAGCCTTTCCCTTCTTTTCCTCCTTTTCATTCTCCTTTACCTCCTCCTCTTCCTCCTCTTCCTCATCATTTTGCTCATCTTCCTTACGCTCTTCATCTTCTTTTCCTCCTTTTTTCTTTTCCCTCGGTTCCTTCTGGGTTTTTATCTTCCATCACCTTTCCTTTCTTCATGCTACATTTCCTCCTCTTTTTGCTCCTCTCTTCCCTCCCTTGTTCATCTTTCTTCTGCTCTCCATCTTCCCTCGTCTTTCCTTTCTTTCTCCTCTTCCTCCTTTCTTCCAAAATCTTCCTTCTTCTGCTCTCCATCTTTTCTCTCCCACCTTCCTTTCTTCATCTTGGTTCCTCCCCCTTTTTATCTTCATCTTGGTTCCTCCCTCTTCATCTTCTCTCACTTTTCCTTTCTTTCTCCTCTTCCTCCTTTCTTCCACATTCTTCCATCTTCTGCTCTTCATCTTCTCTCTCCTCCTCCCTTTCTTTATTCCTCTTGGTTCATCCTCCCTTTCTTTCTTCATCTTGGTTCCTCCCCCTTTTTATCTTCATCTTGGTTCCTCCCCTCTTCATCTTCTCTCACTTTACCTTTCTTTCTCCTCTTCCTCCTTTCTTCCACATTCTTCCATCTTCTGCTCTTCATCTTCTCTCCTCCTCCCTTTCTTTCTTCATCTTGGTTCCTCCGCTCTTCTTCTTCTCTCACTTTTCCTTTCTTTCTCCTCTTCCTCCTTTCTTCCACAATCTTCCCTCTCCTCCTCTTCTCCCTCCTCTATATCTGTTTCTGTATTTTTTGTTTATTTTATATTAAATATGTTTATGTGTATGTGTTGCCAAGGCAACCTACCGTGGCAACACACCCTTTTCTGATTCTGTTTCCTCTCTTCCTTTCCTCTTTCCTCTCTTTCTTTCTTTCCTCTCTTCCTTTTCTCTTTCCTCTCTTTCTTTCTTTCCTCTCTTCCTTTCTTCTTTCCCCCCTTCCTTTCCTCTTTCCTCTCTTTCTTTCTTTCCTCTCTTCCTTTTCTCTTTCCTCTCTTTCTTTCTTTCCTCTCTTCCTTTCTTCTTTCCCCCCTTCCTTTCCTCTTTCCTCTCGTCCTTTCCTCTTTCCTCTTCCTTTCCTCTTTCCTGTCTTTCTTTCTTTCCTCTCTTCCTTTCCTCTTTCCTCTCTTCCTTTCCTCTTTCCTGGGTTCCTTTCCTCTTTCTTCTCATCCTTTCCTCTTTCCTCTCTTCCTTTCTTCTTTCCCCTCTTCCTTTACTCTTTCCTCTCTTCCTTTCTTCTTTCCTCTCTTCCTTTCCTCTTTCCTCTCTTCCTTTCCTCTCTTCCTTTCTTCTTTCCTCTTGGTTGCTCCCCAACTTTTTCTCTTCTCCTCCCCCTCTTCCTCCTCCATCATCTTTCTTTCTGCTCTTCAGCTTCCCTTCCTCCTCTTCCTCTGCTTCCTCCTCTCTTTCGTTCTTCTATCCTCTCTTCCTTTCTTCTTTCTTCTCATCCTTTCCTCTTTCCTCTCTTTCATCTTTCTTCTCTTCCTTTCTCCTTTCCTCTTGGTTACTCCCGCTTTCACTCCACCTTTCTCTCTTCTCCTCCTCCTCTTTCTCTGCTTCCTCCTCTCTTCCTGGCACTCATTCCTTCTTCTCCTCTTCCTCCCTTCTTTCGCCATCTTCCTCCCGCTCTTTATCTCCCCTCTGTTCTTTCCTTTCATTTCCTTCTGCAATTTCCATCCCCTTTTCTTTCTTTCTTTCGTCCTGCTCTCCATTCCCTCTCCTCCCCCTTCTCTGGTTCTTCCCACTCTTTCTCTTCCTCCTCTCTTCCTCCTCTTCCTCCTCTTCCTCCTCTTCCTCCTCTTTTCCGTCTGTGTTGTTCTTTGTTTGCAGAAACTCTCTCTGCTGTCAGAAAAAGAAAATCATTCCTCGCCTTCTCCTGCAGAAATCAATGCAAATATTTTCATCTTCTCTCTATCTCTTTGCGTCTCACTTTCCTTTCTTTCTTTCTCTCTATTTCCCCTTTTTTCCTCATGTATATTTTTCTCTAAATAAATGTGTATTCCCACTAAGAAATCAATGCAAATGCTGCCATTGATTTCCACTCTCTATTCTCTCGTTCTTTCTCTCCCCGCCGAGCAAATCTGTCTTTTCTTTGCTGTAAAATCAATACAAATATTTTCCTCTTTCTGCCTCTATCTTCCTCTTTCCCCCCTCCCTTCTTTCTGCCTCTCTCTTCCTCTTTCCCCCCCTCCCTTCTTTCTGTCTCTCTGTACCTCCCCTGCCCCCCCTCCCTTCTTTCATCTTTGTCTCTTTCCTCCAATGTGCATTTTTCTCAGAAATGATGCAAATATTTGTATCATTTTTTCTCTCTCTCTCTCTCTCTCTCCCTCTCTCCCTCTCTCTCTCTCTCTCTCTCTCTCTCCCTATCTCATCTTTCTCTCCCCCTCTCCGTCACCCTCTCTCACCCAGCAACCATCATTATGCGGCTGATTGCTGCGTTTAGCCTGGTAATTGAAATAATGAGAGAAGATTACCTCGCCGCTTTTAGTCACCTCGTCTAATCCACCAATCAGCTGTCAGCAGGTCGAGATGGAGCTGTGTGTGTGTGTGTGTGTGTGTGTGTGTGTGTGTGTGTGTGTGTGTGTGTGTGTAGATATGGATGTTTGTTGCCTATAGAAACATGTTTGCGTGTGTCATACATCTGCTGTCGACAACGGGGACAATCAATGACGCTGTTTTCCCTCAACATGACCGCCGCAAACAACAACCAGCTCTGCGTGTGTGTGTGTGTGTGTGTGTGTGCGTGCGCGTGTGTGTGTGTCTGTGTGTCTGTGTGTGTGTGTCTGTGTGTGTGTGTCTGTCTGTCACTAGACTAGCATCTAGTGACAGACAGACAGACAGACA
>JABXJD010000154.1:772500-777500 GCA_013375575.1 Percina caprodes | reverse complement strand
GTCCAACCTGGATCGTCTTACCTTCTCTCTCTCTCTCTCTCTCTCTCTCTCTCTCTCTCTCTCTCTCTCTCTCTCTCTCTCTCTCTCTCTCTCAAATCATTTGTACTCCCCTCTTCCTCCCCCTCCACCATCATTAACAGCTAAAGTTACTCCCGTCCCTCCCCCTCCACTCTGCAGGTCCTCCCCACCCACCTCCCTCCGAGCTAAACACACTCATCACTGTCTTGTGTGTGTCCGTAGGCATTTCTGTGTATGTGTGTGCGTGCGTGCGTCTGTGTGTGTGTGTGTGTGTGTGTGTGTGTGTGTGTGTGTGTGTGTGTGTGTGTGTGTGTGTGTGTGTGTGTGTGTGTTTCCATACCTGGGAAACTCCCCCAACTTACCCCTCAAACTTCTATATATTTTTACAGGCTCAGTCCACACGAAGCTCTTATCTGTGTCCAGACCACCAGGCCGTCCCTCCAACGCCGCACACACACACACACACACACACACACACACACACACACACACACTACACCCACTAAGAAAGCTCCAGGATTTCCGCATACCTACTTAAAAATCTGCAATGAAACACAACGACATATTTATGTGTCATCAGTACGTGCTGGAGTAACGAGACGCTGCAGAGACTCCCCTACGACCGCAGGCCGACGCTAACGCTAGCATATCCTCCCTTCACCGCACAGTCACCACTGATACGAGTAGCCTGTTTTATTGTGTCCTCGTGTCTTTGGGGTCAAGTTTTCACTCCCTGCAAGATGTCACGCGTTAATGTTAACTAGCATGTTAGTTAGCAGTAATTAGCCTGTGTCTATGTTAATGTTAACTAGCATGTTAGTTAGCAGTAATTAGCCTGTGCCTATGTTAACGTTAACTAGCATGTTAGTTAGCAGTAATGCCACTTCACTGGTCGCCGTGGAAACAAGGGGACGTGTTGGTCCATGTCTTTAACTGTCTATGCTTTTGTCCGTCTTACATTCACCTTTTTTAATATAAAATATATAAATACGTTGCAATAAGTTCCCCGTGTTACTCACATCAAAATCAAAACGTTTCTGTATTGTGGGACCCAAGTCTTCCTCTTGTGTCCTTTCGCCCGAGAAAGTAGATCCCTTGTGCCCCCAGAGAAGGTCTTTATTTCACCTTTTGAGAGTGGGTTGTCTTTTATTATTTTTCAAGGGAGACTAATGTTGCTCTTCTTAATATTAGGGTGACATATCTCCTGCATCCACGAAATCTACGCCTATGTCTCCAGGGATTCCACCTTTATTATGCACCCTACCCCCGCCCCCAGCCCCGGGACCACCCTGGACCCCCCTTCTCTGTAAACACCAGTGCGGTGGGAAAGTTAGCTTCATCCGTCTCTCTTCCTGTCAGGTAAGATGAGCCGAGGCTGCAGTGTGCTGATCGATCTTCTTCTTCTGCAGATCGCAGTCACGCCACGGCCCGCTCAGACTCCACCTGTCCCCCCCCCCCCAGCCCCCACCCATGCAGACTGAGACATTCATATTCATCTACTAACAAAATAAACGTTACATAAATGACATTGGACTATTATAAATTAGGACATCCACCAGGCCTGTAGCCAGTGTGTGTCTATGTATGTGTATGTGTGTGTGTGTGTGTGTGTGTGTGTGTGTCTGTGTGTGTGGGTGGGGTGACCTTTTTGCAGTGTTTCCCTCATTTTGTGTTTAGTTGTGAGGTTTTTATGCTTCATTTTGGTGACTTCTTACACGCTAGATTGTGCTGGATCAGCTTGTCTGCTCGGATCTTAACGAGCTCAACAATGTTGTTAAATTGCATCATGCACACACACACACAGACACACACAGATACACAGACACACACAGACACACACACAAATACACACAGAGACTCACACACACACACACAGACGCACAAACACATACACAGATACACACACGCACACACATATGCACAGACACAAAAAACACACATGTACGCACACACACACTCACACAGACACACACACACATGCACAAACACATACACGCACAGGCCCACATTCTCGGGGGGGGGGGGATCGGTCTGCGTGCAGTACAGTACAGTGTGTGTGTGTGTGTGTGTGTGTTATCTTATTTTACAGAAATCAATCTGCATTTGTTTGATAAACAAGATATAAATAATACTTGAGTCAACAAAACTAATATTACTATTAGTATTACTATTAATATTACTATTATAATATTTACTATATGTGTATTATTATTGTTATTATTTTCTTTATTATTATTTTTATTATTATATATGTAATAATATTATTATTATTATTAATATTATTAATATTATTAATATTCCTCTGGACGGGCTTTTTTAGTGCTCCTCTTCTAGTTCATTTTCATCCTCATCCTCCCCCCCCCAGATAGAGAAGTACAGGAGGAGAACGTGGAGGTGGTGGAGGTCTCCAGGTGTGTCTGTGTCCCGGGTCATGCTGGTCCCAGATCAGCCAGGTGCTGAGGATTAGTGGCGCCAGACTCTCTGGACCCTGAAGAGCAGCCGGCGCTTATCCCCAAAACAGGTGATTAAAATATTAACAGCGTCAGGCTGACGGTGTTAATATTTAATATGCAGACAGAGGGGGGAGGGGGGAGAAAGGGAGAGAGAGAGAGAGAGAGAGAGAGAGGGGGTGAGAGGGAGAGAGAGGGAGAGAGAGGGGGAGAGGGGAAGAGAGGTAGGGAGAGGGAGAGGGAGAGAGAGAGTGAAGGGGTGAGGGAGAGAGAGGGAGAGAGAGGGAGAGAGGAGGAGAGGGGGAGAGAGGGAGAAAGACAGAGAGGGGGGGGGAGTAATTGATACTGTTGTTGTTTACCTGTTTTTATTTTATTTTTATTTTTTTATTTATTTTCTTATTGAATTTTTTTATTGAATTGAATTTTTATCTTAAATGTATTTATCTTAGTTTACTCAATGAACTGTACGTATTTCCACATTAGTAACCTTGATGCTTTGGCATTATTGTTATTTCTTATATTCATACCAATAAAGCAATTTGAATTGAATTAGGAGAGAGAGAAAGAGGGGAGAGAATCAGAGTGAACATAAACTAAATAAAACGACCAAAAGCCGTCTTGGTTCATCTTTCCTCTGTTCCAACAATCACCTGGTGGAGATATGCTGCTCTATACACGCTAAAAGTAGTGATTATTTACATGGAGTCTGGTGGAGATATGCTGCTCTATACACGCTAAAAGTAGTGATTATTTACATGGAGTCTGGTGGAGATATGCTGCTCTATACACGCTAAAAGTAGTGATTATTTACATGGAGTCTGGTGGAGATATGCTGCTCTATACACGCTAAAAGTAGTGATTATTAACATGGAGTCTGGTGGAGATACGCTGCTCTATACACACTAAAAGTAGTGATTATTAACATGGAGTCTGGTGGAGATACGCTGCTCTATACACGCTAAAAGTAGTGATTATTTACATGGAGTCTGGTGGAGATATGCTGCTCTATACACACTAAAAGTAGTGATTATTTACATGGAGTCTGGTGGAGATATGCTGCTCCATACACGCTAAAAGTAATGATTATTTACATGGAGTCTGATGGGGATATGCTGCTCTATACACACTAAAAGTAGTGATTATTAACATGGAGTCTGGTGGAGATATGCTGCTCTATACACGCTAAAAGTAGTGATTATTAACATGGAGTCTGGTGGAGATATGCTGCTCTATACACGCTAAAAGTAGTGATTATTAACATGGAGTCTGGTGGAGATATGCTGCTCTATACACGCTAAAAGTAGTGATTATTAACATGGAGTCTGGTGGAGATACGCTGCTCTATACACACTAAAAGTAGTGATTATTAACATGGAGTCTGGTGGAGATACGCTGCTCTATACACGCTAAAAGTAGTGATTATTTACATGGAGTCTGGTGGAGATACGCTGCTCTATACACGCTAAAAGTAGTGATTATTTACATGGAGTCTGGTGGAGATATGCTGCTCTATACACGCTAAAAGTAGTGATTATTTACATGGAGTCTGGTGGAGATATGCTGCTCTATACACGCTAAAAGTAGTGATTATTTACATGGAGTCTGGTGGAGATATGCTGCTCTATACACGCTAAAAGTAGTGATTATTTACATGGAGTCTGGTGGAGATATGCTGCTCTATACACGCTAAAAGTAGTGATTATTTACATGGAGTCTGGTGGAGATATGCTGCTCTATACACGCTAAAAGTAGTGATTATTTACATGGAGTCTGGTGGAGATATGCTGCTCTATACACGCTAAAAGTAGTGATTATTTACATGGAGTCTGGTGGAGATATGCTGCTCTATACACGCTAAAAGTAGTGATTATTTACATGGAGTCTGGTGGAGATATGCTGCTCTTTACACACTAAAAGTAGTGATTATTTACATGGAGTCTGGTGGAGATATGCTGCTCTATACACGCTAAAAGTAGTGATTATTTACATGGAGTCTGGTGGAGATATGCTGCTCTTTACACACTAAAAGTAGTGATTATTTACATGGAGTCTGGTGGAGATATGCTGCTCTATACACGCTAAAAGTAGTGATTATTAACATGGAGTCTGGTGGTTTGGGTTATCTCTGTAGGATCCTTTCCATAATGTTGTCATGCGCTGTGTTTAATGACTAGAGGATAAAATCAGACAGGTGTGTCTTAAATCTCACACATGGACACGGGAAGGCAGAGCATGCCGAAGGGAGCACTTGTTTGGCTGAACAAGAGAAAGATGAAAGATATGGGATAGAATTAGAGACACACACACACACACACACACACACACACACACACACACACACACAGCGCTGAGTGATGCCTAAACAGTCAAACAGACTTAAACTTTATCAGCAGACAGTTTGGACACAGACGGACTGATGTGGGCAAACACACGTGCGCACACACACACACACACACACACACACACACACACACACACACACACACACACACACACACACACACACACACACACACATACCAGAGCCAGAGA
>JABXJD010000154.1:737500-752500 GCA_013375575.1 Percina caprodes | reverse complement strand
TGGAGAATTCCCCTGATCGTCACACACACACACACACACACACACACACACACACACACACACACACACACACACACACACACACAGAGAAACAGTGATTTGATGGTTAATATGGAGAATACATGGACCCAGGAGAGTGGAGGAGCTGAGGGGATTTGAAGTCGTTGTGTCTGTAAACTCAGTGAGACTGTTGGGAAAACAGAAAGCTTAGACTGACACACACACACACACACACACACACACAGACACACACACAGACACACACACACACACACACACACTGAGACACACACACACACACACTGAGACACACACACACACACAGACAGACACACACACACTGAGACACACACACACACACTGAGACACACACGCACACACAGACAGACACACACACACACACTGAGATACGCACACACAGACACACACACACAGACACAGATGCGCCCAGATTGTCTTCATGTTGTCTTCATGTTGTCTTCATGTTGCCCTCATGTTGTCTTCATGTTGTCTTCATGTTGTCTTCATGTTGTCTTCATGTTGCCCTCATGTTGTCTTCATGTTGTCTTCATGTTGTCTTCATGTTGTCTTCATGTTGTCTTCATGTTGTCCTCATGTTGCCCTCATGTTGTCTTCATGTTGTCTTCATGTTGTCTTCATGTTGTCCTCATGTTGTCTTCATGTTGTCCTCATGTTGTCTTCATGTTGTCTTCATGTTGTCCTCATGTTGCCCTCATGTTGTCTTCATGTTGTCCTCATGTTGCCCTCATGTTGTCCTCATGTTGTCTTCATGTTGTCTTCATGTTGTCTTCATGTTGTCTTCATGTTGCCCTCATGTTGTCTTCATGTTGTCTTCATGTTGTCCTCATGTTGCCCTCATGTTGTCTTCATGTTGTCTTCATGTTGTCTTCATGTTGTCCTCATGTTGCCCTCATGTTGTCCTCATGTTGTCTTCATGTTGTCTTCATGTTGTCTTCATGTTGTCTTCATGTTGTCCTCATGTTGTCTTCATGTTGTCTTCATGTTGCCCTCATGTTGCCCTCATGTTGTCCTCATGTTGCCCTCATGTTGTCCTCATGTTGTCCTCATGTTGTCCTCATGTTGTCCTCATGTTGTCCTCATGTTTCTGTGGCTGTTATTGCCACTCTTCATTCTAACCCCAACCGGTCGTCAGACACCGCCCACCAAGAGCCTGGGTCTGGGTCTGGGTCTGGGTCTGGGTCTGTCCCAGGTTTCTGCCTAAAAGGAAGTTTTTCCTCGCCACTGTCGCACTGTTGCTCTGGAGGAAACTACTAGAACTGTTGGGTCCTTGTAAATTCTGGAGTGTAGTCTAGACCTGCTCTATCTGGTCTAGACCTACTCTATCTGGTCTAGACCTACTCTATCTGGTCTAGACCTACTCTATCTGGTCTAGACCTGCTCTATCTGTAAAGTGTCTTGAGATAACTCTTGTTATGAATTGATACTATAAATAAAATTGAATTGAATTGAATGTTGTCCTCATGTTGTCTTCATGTTGTCTTCATGTTGTCTTCATGTTGTCCTCATGTTGTCACCATGTTGTCCCCATGTTGTCCTCATGTTGTCCTATATCAATGTTCTTTTTAATTCCCCAAAATAACATGATTGATTCCACACAACGCTCTTTGCCAAGTACAAATCTCTACTTTCATTAATTTTGGGGCGTCTTATTCAATTTTATAGCATTTGAAACCAAATTGAAGTGTTTTTGAAATAGTATTGAGAGTAAAAGTTGACATATTCCAGTCTGTGATTATCATCAACATCCATTCCTTTAATTTTAGTCCCAATAATTTATAATTTCTGCTTTTCTAACTCAAACATTAGGTATAATTTCCTATAAATGAGGTTTATTGACCATAAATTCCAAAAATAACTAAAACTAAAGTTAATAAGTTAGTGTTACGTAGTGTTAAACGTCAAAAAAAGGGTTGATTTTCCATTTTGACGGGACGACAACACAAGGGTTAAAATGTCTCCAACCAATCCGATATACCAGTCTGACCCTAAAACAGAGTCACGTGACGTCATCACCAGGCTCTTATTGGCTGTAAAGCCGTTGGATGGAAACACACTGTCACCAGATTCATTCTCAGGAGGTTTTTTTCCGAATTTCAGATAATTAGTTGACACGTAGGAAACCTTCTGCTACCGTCTGGGTTGAAAACACATCTTGTTGTCACGTGTTTAATTGCATTTTGACTTTAGGAAATGTGAAAGTCCTGTGTTTGACCCCCCCCACCAACCTCCCTACGCAGGTTTCCACCCTTTCATTCTACTCACTACAATCACAAGGCAATGCAAGTCAATGGAGGCCAAACGGCGTTGACACACACGCTAAAAAGCGAGTGTGCGTCTCGGTACCACGCCGATGACGGCGTAGAGATCGGCGTAGAGATCATCGGCGTAGAGGTCGGCGTAGAGATCATCGGCGTAGAGATCGCCGTAGAGGTCGGCGTAGAGATCATCGGCGTAGAGATCATCGGCGTAGAGATCATCGGCGTAGAGGTCGGCGTAGAGATCATCGGCGTAGAGATCGCCGTAGAGGTCGGCGTAGAGATCATCGGCGTAGAGATCATCGGCGTAGAGATCATCGGCGTAGAGGTCGGCGTAGAGATCATCGGCGTAGAGATCATCGGCGTAGAGATCATCGGCGTAGAGATCATCGGCGTAGAGGTCGGCGTAGAGATCATCGGCGTAGAGGTCGGCGTAGAGATCATCGGCGTAGAGATCATCGGCGTAGAGGTCGGCGTAGAGGTCGGCGTAGAGATCATCGGCGTAGAGATCGTAGAGATCGGCGTGTCGTACGCGCTGGTTGCACTGGGCAGCTCCCAGTCTCAGCCCAACCTCAACTGGGTAAACAAAGGCGTATGAAAACAATAATACAATAATATTGATTTGAGGAAAGATGTCAGCTGTGACAGTGATGCTGCTCTGTTTGTTTCAGCCGAACAAAAGCGGCGAGCAGCGGCATCAGCTGCTCATTAGCATGGAAAACAAAAGCACACACACGGCTCTCCTTCTCTTTATTAACGCGCCGTTGTCTTGTTGTAATGACACCTCGACGCTAACAGGAGGACGCTTATCACACTGTGACAATGACAGACAGCCGCCACACGCTGGAGGACACGGATACCCGACGCCCACGGCAGGTGGGTGCAGTCCAGTGGGCCTCATAGGAAGGAAGGAAGGAAGGAAGGAAGGAAGGAAGGAAGGAAGGAAGGAAGGAAGGAAGGAAGGAAGGAAGGAAGGATTACATTGATACCCAACGCCCACGGCAGGTTGGTGCAGTCCAGTGGGCCTCATAGGAAGGAAGGAAGGAAGGAAGGAAGGAAGGAAGGAAGGAAGGAAGGAAGGAAGGAAGGAAGGAAGGAAGGATTACATTGATACCCAACGCCCACGGCAGGTTGGTGCAGTCCAGTGGGCCTCATAGGAAGGAAGGAAGGAAGGAAGGAAGGAAGGAAGGAAGGAACACACTATGCTTGTTACACACACAGGGACACACACTATGCTTGTTACACACACAGGGACACACACTATGCTTGTTACACACAGGGACACACACTATGCTTGTTACACACAGGGACACACACTATGCTTGTTACACACAGGGACACACACTATGCTTGTTACACACACAGGGACACACACTATGCTTGTTACACACACAGGGACACACACTATGCTTGTTACACACAGGGACACACACTATGCTTGTTACACACACAGGGACACACACTATGCTTGTTACACACAGGGACACACACTATGCTTGTTACACACAGGGACACACACTATGCTGTTTCCCCAACCATCAAAAAACATAAACTCTAACTCTACTCGACATTTTATAATATGACTTTTCACGATCTTCTTCAACATCCACAGAAATACTTTAGTTAGACATGTTTAAAGGGGAATTAGCTCAAATGGCGCGCGCTCAAATGGAGCGCTTGCTTAGCATGCGAGAGGTAGCGGGATCGATGCTTTCTCCAGAGGACTTTAGATTCTTCTTGTTGCTTTACAACCAAAACTACACGTTTTTACTTTTTTTGACATACTATACTATGACTTTTTTTGACATAGTATGACATACTATACTATGACTTTTTTTGACTTTTTTTTGACCTTTTTCGACATACTATACTATGACTTTTCTGACTTTTTTCGACATACTATACTATGACTTTATTTTGACTTTTTTGAACATACTACACTCATCAAAAAAGGGGAATTAGCTCAAATGGTAGAGCGCTTGCTTAGCATGCGAGAGGTAGCGGGATCGATGCCCGCATTCTCCAGAGGACTTTAGATTCTTCTTGTTGCTTTACAACCAAAACTATAAGTTTTTACTTCTTTCGACATACTATACTATGACTTTATTTTCTGACATACTATACTATGACTTTTTTGACTTTTTCCGACATACTATACTATGACTTTATTTTCCGACATACTATACTATGACTTTATTTTCCGACATACTATACTATGACTTTATTTTCTGACATACTATGCTATGAATTTTTTTTATCGACATACTATACTATGACTTATTTTGACTTTTTTGAACATACTACACTATACAAAAAAGGGGAATTAGCTCAAATGGTAGAGCGCTTGCTTAGCATGCGAGAGGTAGCGGGATCGATGCTTTCTCCAGAGGACTTTAGATTCTTCTTGTTGCTTTACAACCAAAACTACACGTTTTTACTTTTTTTGACATACTATACTATGACTTTTTTTGACATAGTATGACATACTATACTATGACTTTTTTTGACTTTTTTTTGACCTTTTTCGACATACTATACTATGACTTTTCTGACTTTTTTCGACATACTATACTATGACTTTATTTTGACTTTTTTGAACATACTACACTCATCAAAAAAGGGGAATTAGCTCAAATGGTAGAGCGCTTGCTTAGCATGCGAGAGGTAGCGGGATCGATGCCCGCATTCTCCAGAGGACTTTAGATTCTTCTTGTTGCTTTACAACCAAAACTATAAGTTTTTACTTCTTTCGACATACTATACTATGACTTTATTTTCTGACATACTATACTATGACTTTTTTGACTTTTTCCGACATACTATACTATGACTTTATTTTCCGACATACTATACTATGACTTTATTTTCCGACATACTATACTATGACTTTATTTTCTGACATACTATGCTATGAATTTTTTTTATCGACATACTATACTATGACTTATTTTGACTTTTTTGAACATACTACACTATACAAAAAAGGGGAATTAGCTCAAATGGTAGAGCGCTTGCTTAGCATGCGAGAGGTAGCGGGATCGATGCCCGCATTCTCCAGAGGACTTTAGATTCTTCTTGTTGCTTTACAACCAAAACTATACGTTTTTACTTCTTTCGACATACTATACTATGACTTTATTTTTCGACATACTATACTATGACTTTTTTTTACTTCTTTCGACATACTATACTATGACTTTTTTGACCTTTTTCGACATACTATACTATGACTTTTCTGACTTCTTTCGACATACTATACTATGACCTTATTTTTCGACATACTATACTATGACTTTTCTGACTTCTTTCGACATACTATACTATGACTTTATTTTTCAACATACTATACTATGACTTTTTTTTACTTCTTTCGACATACTATACTATGACTTTTTTGACCTTTTTCGACATACTATACTATGACTTTTCTGACTTTTTTCGACATACTATTCTATGACTTTTTTTTTACATACTATACTATGACTTTATTGTTCGACATACTTTACTTTATAAAAAAGGGGAATTAGCTCAAATGGTAGAGCGCTTGCTTAGCATGCGAGAGGTAGCGGGATCGATGCCCGCATTCTCCAGAGGACTTTAGATTCTTCTTGTTGCTTTACAACCAAAACTATAAGTTTTTACTTCTTTCGACATACTATACTATGACTTTATTTTTCGACATACTATACTATGACTTTTTTTTACTTCTTTCGACATACTATACTATGACTTTTTTTTACTTCTTTCGACATACTATACTATGACTTTTTTTTACTTCTTTCGACATACTATACTATGACTTTATTTTCTGACATACTATGCTATGAATTTTTTTTATCGACATACTATACTATGACTTATTTTGACTTTTTTGAACATACTACACTAGACAAAAAAGGGGAATTAGCTCAAATGGTAGAGCGCTTGCTTAGCATGTGAGAGGTAGCGGGATCGATGCCCGCATTCTCCAGAGGACTTTAGATTCTTCTTGTTGCTTTACAACCAAAACTATAAGTTTTTACTTCTTTCGACATACTATACTATGACTTTATTTTTCGACATACTATACTATGACTTTATTTTTCGACATACTATACTATGACTTTTCTGACTTCTTTCGACATACTATACTATGACTTTATTTTTCAACATACTATACTATGACTTTTTTTTACTTCTTTCGACATACTATACTATGACTTTTTTGACCTTTTTCGACATACTATACTATGACCTTATTTTTCGACATACTATACTATGACTTTTCTGACCTTTTTCGACATACTATACTATGACTTTATTTTTCAACATACTATACTATGACTTTTTTTTACTTCTTTCGACATACTATACTATGACTTTTCTGACTTCTTTCGACATACTATACTATGACCTTATTTTTCGACATACTATACTATGACTTTTCTGACTTCTTTCGACATACTATACTATGACTTTATTTTTCAACATACTATACTATGACTTTTTTTTACTTCTTTCGACATACTATACTATGACTTTTTTGACCTTTTTCGACATACTATACTATGACTTTTCTGACTTTTTTCGACATACTATTCTATGACTTTTTTTTTACATACTATACTATGACTTAATTGTTCGACATACTTTACTTTATAAAAAAGGGGAATTAGCTCAAATGGTAGAGCGCTTGCTTAGCATGTGAGAGGTAGCGGGATCAATGCCCGCATTCTCCAGAGGACTTTAGATTCTTCTTGTTGCTTTACAACCAAAACTATACGTTTTTACTTCTTTCGACATACTATACTATGACTTTATTTTCTGACATACTATACTATGACTTTTTTGACTTTTTCCGACATACTATACTATGACTTTATTTTCCGACATACTATACTATGACTTTATTTTCCGACATACTATACTATGACTTTATTTTCTGACATACTATACTATGACTTTATTTTCTGACATACTATACTATGACTTCATTTTCTGACATACTATACTATGAATTTTTTTTATCGACATACTATACTATGACTTATTTTGACTTTTTTGAACATACTACACTCATCAAAAAAGGGGAATTAGCTCAAATGGTAGAGCGCTTGCTTAGCATGCGAGAGGTAGCGGGATCGATGCCCGCATTCTCCAGAGGACTTTAGATTCTTCTTGTTGCTTTACAACCAAAACTACACGTTTTTACTTCTTTTGACATACTATACTATGACTTTATTTTTCGACATACTATACTATGACTTTTTTTTACTTCTTTCGACATACTATACTATGACTTTTTTTTACTTCTTTCAACATACTATACTATGACTTTTTTTTACTTCTTTCGACATACTATACTATGACTTTATTTTCTGACATACTATGCTATGAATTTTTTTTATCGACATACTATACTATGACTTATTTTGACTTTTTTGAAGATACTACACTATACAAAAAAGGGGAATTAGCTCAAATGGTAGAGCGCTTGCTTAGCATGCGAGAGGTAGCGGGATCGATGCCCGCATTCTCCAGAGGACTTTAGATTCTTCTTGTTGCTTTACAACCAAAACTATAAGTTTTTACTTCTTTCGACATACTATACTATGACTTTATTTTTCGACATACTATACTATGACTTTATTTTTCGACATACTATACTATGACTTTTCTGACTTCTTTCGACATACTATACTATGACTTTATTTTTCAACATACTATACTATGACTTTTTTTTACTTCTTTCGACATACTATACTATGACTTTTTTGACCTTTTTCGACATACTATACTATGACTTTTTTGACTTTTTCCGACATACTATACTATGACTTTATTTTCCGACATACTATACTATGACTTCATTTTCCGACATACTATACTATGACTTATTTTGACTTTTTTGAACATACTACACTCATCAAAAAAGGGGAATTAGCTCAAATGGTAGAGCGCTTGCTTAGCATGTGAGAGGTAGCGGGATCGATGCCCGCATTCTCCAGAGGACTTTAGATTCTTCTTGTTGCTTTACAACCAAAACTACACGTTTTTACTTTTTTTGACATACTATACTATGACTTTTTTTACTTCTTTCGACATACTATACTATGACTTTTTTGACCTTTTTCGACATACTATACTATGACTTTTCTGACTTTTTTCGACATACTATACTATGACTTTATTTTGACTTTTTTGAACATACTACACTCATCAAAAAAGGGGAATTAGCTCAAATGGTAGAGCGCTTGCTTAGCATGCGAGAGGTAGCGGGATCGATGCCCGCATTCTCCAGAGGACTTTAGATTCTTCTTGTTGCTTTACAACCAAAACTATAAGTTTTTACTTCTTTCGACATACTATACTATGACTTTATTTTTCAACATACTATACTATGACCTTTTTTTACTTCTTTCGACATACTATACTATGACTTTTTTGACCTTTTTCGACATACTATACTATGACTTTTTTGACTTTTTCCGACATACTATACTATGACTTTATTTTCCGACATACTATACTATGACTTCATTTTCCGACATACTATACTATGACTTATTTTGACTTTTTTGAACATACTACACTCATCAAAAAAGGGGAATTAGCTCAAATGGTAGAGCGCTTGCTTAGCATGTGAGAGGTAGCGGGATCGATGCCCGCATTCTCCAGAGGACTTTAGATTCTTCTTGTTGCTTTACAACCAAAACTACACGTTTTTACTTTTTTTGACATACTATACTATGACTTTTTTTACTTCTTTCGACATACTATACTATGACTTTTTTGACCTTTTTCGACATACTATACTATGACTTTTCTGACTTTTTTCGACATACTATACTATGACTTATTTTGACTTTTTTGAACATACTACACTCATCAAAAAAGGGGAATTAGCTCAAATGGTAGAGCGCTTGCTTAGCATGCGAGAGGTAGCGGGATCAATTCCCGCATTCTCCAGAGGACTTTAGATTCTTCTTGTTGCTTTACAACCAAAACTACACGTTTTTACTTTTTTTGACATACTATACTATGACTTTTTTGAGTTTTTTTGACATAGTATACTATGTCTTTTTTTTGACATACTATACTATGACTTTTTTTCACATGCTATACTATGACTTTATTTTCTGACATACTATGCTATGAATTTTTTTTATCGACATACTATACTATGACTTATTTTGACTTTTTTGAACATACTACACTATACAAAAAAGGGGAATTAGCTCAAATGGTAGAGCGCTTGCTTAGCATGCGAGAGGTAGCGGGATCGATGCCCGCATTCTCCAGAGGACTTTAGATTCTTCTTGTTGCTTTACAACCAAAACTACACGTTTTTACTTTTTTTGACATACTATACTATGACTTTTTTTACTTTTTTTGACATGCTATACTATGACTTTATTGTTCGACATACTTTACTTTATAAAAAAGGGGAATTAGCTCAAATGGTAGAGCGCTTGCTTAGCATGCGAGAGGTAGCGGGATCGATGCCCGCATTCTCCAGAGGACTTTAGATTCTTCTTGTTGCTTTACAACCAAAACTATACGTTTTTACTACTTTCGACATACTATACTATGACTTTTTTTGACATAGTATACTATGACTTTTTTTACTTTTTTCGACATACTATGCTATGTCTTTTTTTTGACATACTATACTATGTCTTTTTTTTGACATAGTATACTATGACTTTTTTTACTTTTTTCGACATGCTATACTATGTCTTTTTTTTGACATAGTATACTATGACTTTTTTTTACTTTTTTCGACATACTATACTATGTCTTTTTTTTGACATAGTATACTATGACTTTTTTTACTTTTTTTGACATGCTATACTATGACTTTTTTTTACATACTATACTATGACTTTATTGTTCGACATACTTTACTTTATAAAAAAGGGGAATTAGCTCAAATGGTAGAGCGCTTGCTTAGCATGCGAGAGGTAGCGGGATCAATGCCCGCATTCTCCAGAGGACTTTAGATTCTTCTTGTTGCTTTACAACCAAAACTACACGTTTTTACTTCTTTTGACATACTATACTATGACTTTATTTTTCGACATACTATACTATGACTTTTTTTTACTTCTTTCGACATACTATACTATGACTTTTCTGACTTTTTTCGACATACTATACTATGACTTTTGTTATCGACATACTATACTATGACTTATTTTGACTTTTTTGAACATACTACACTATACAAAAAAGGGGAATTAGCTCAAATGGTAGAGCGCTTGCTTAGCATGCGAGAGGTAGCGGGATCGATGCCCGCATTCTCCAGAGGACTTTAGATTCTTCTTGTTGCTTTACAACCAAAACTATACGTTTTTACTACTTTCGACATACTGTACTATGACTTTTTTTGACATACTATACTATGACTTTTTTTCACATGCTATACTATGACTTTATTTTCTGACATACTATGCTATGAATTTTTTTTATCGACATACTATACTATGACTTATTTTGACTTTTTTGAACATACTACACTATACAAAAAAGGGGAATTAGCTCAAATGGTAGAGCGCTTGCTTAGCATGCGAGAGGTAGCGGAATCGATGCCCGCATTCTCCAGAGGACTTTAGATTCTTCTTGTTGCTTTACAACCAAAACTACACGTTTTTACTTTTTTTGACATACTATACTATGACTTTTTTTACTTTTTTCGACATACTATACTATGACTTTTTTGAGTTTTTTTGACATAGTATACTATGTCTTTTTTTTGACATAGTATACTATGTCAAAAAAAGTATACTATACTATGTCTTTTTTTTTACATACTCGACATACTCGACATACTATACTATGACTTATTTTGACTTTTTTGAACATACTTTACTTTATAAAAAAGGGGAATTAGCTCAAATGGTAGAGCGCTTGCTTAGCATGCGAGAGGTAGCGGGATCAATGCCCGCATTCTCCAGAGGACTTTAGATTCTTCTTGTTGCTTTACAACCAAAACTACACGTTTTTACTTCTTTTGACATACTATACTATGACTTTATTTTTCAACATACTATACTATGACTTTTTTTTACTTCTTTCGACATACTATACTATGACTTTTTTGACCTTTTTCGACATACTATACTATGACTTTATTTTGACTTTTTTGAACATACTACACTCATCAAAAAAGGGGAATTAGCTCAAATGGTAGAGCGCTTGCTTAGCATGCGAGAGGTAGCGGGATCGATGCCCGCATTCTCCAGAGGACTTTAGATTCTTCTTGTTGCTTTACAACCAAAACTATACGTTTTTACTTCTTTCGACATACTATACTATGACTTTATTTTCCGACATACTATACTATGACTTTATTTTCCGACATACTATACTATGACTTTATTTTCTGACATACTATACTATGACTTTTCTGACTTTTTTCGACATACTATACTATGACTTTATTTTTCAACATACTATACTATGACTTTTTTTTACTTCTTTCGACATACTATACTATGACTTTTTTGACCTTTTTCGACATACTATACTATGACTTTTCTGACTTTTTTCGACATACTATACTATGACTTTATTTTGACTTTTTTGAACATACTACACTATACAAAAAAGGGGAATTAGCTCAAATGGTAGAGCGCTTGCTTAGCATGCGAGAGGTAGCGGGATCGATGCCCGCATTCTCCAGAGGACTTTAGATTCTTCTTGTTGCTTTACAACCAAAACTATACGTTTTTACTTCTTTCGACATACTATACTATGACTTTATTTTCCGACATACTATACTATGACTTTATTTTCCGACATACTATACTATGACTTTATTTTCTGACATACTATGCTATGAATTTTTTTTATCGACATACTATGCTATGACTTTATTTTGACTTTTTTGAACATACTACACTATACAAAAAAGGGGAATTAGCTCAAATGGTAGAGCGCTTGCTTAGCATGCGAGAGGTAGCGGGATCGATGCCCGCATTCTCCAGAGGACTTTAGATTCTTCTTGTTGCTTTACAACCAAAACTACACGTTTTTACTTCTTTCGACATACTATACTATGACTTTTTTTACTTTTTTCGACATACTATGCTATGTCTTTTTTTTGACATACTATACTATGACTTTATTGTTCGACATACTTTACTTCATAAAAAAGGGGAATTAGCTCAAATGGTAGAGCGCTTGCTTAGCATGCGAGAGGTAGCGGGATCGATGCCCGCATTCTCCAGAGGACTTTAGATTCTTCTTGTTGCTTTACAACCAAAACTACACGTTTTTACTTCTTTTGACATACTATACTATGACTTTATTTTTCGACATACTATACTATGACTTTTTTTTACTTCTTTCGACATACTATACTATGACTTTTCTGACTTTTTTCGACATACTATATTATGAATTTTGTTATCGACATACTATACTATGACTTATTTTGACTTTTTTGAACATACTACACTATACAAAAAAGGGGAATTAGCTCAAATGGTAGAGCGCTTGCTTAGCATGCGAGAGGTAGCGGGATCGATGCCCGCATTCTCCAGAGGACTTTAGATTCTTCTTGTTGCTTTACAACCAAAACTACACGTTTTTACTTCTTTTGACATACTATACTATGACTTTTCTGACTTTTTTCGACATACTATATTATGAATTTTGTTATCGACATACTATACTATGACTTATTTT
Organism: Percina caprodes; assembly: GCA_013375575.1. NCBI lineage: Eukaryota > Metazoa > Chordata > Actinopteri > Perciformes > Percidae > Percina > Percina caprodes. The sequence goes on along the minus strand of JABXJD010000154.1, from coordinate 739,532 downwards.
GACTTTTTTGAACATACTACACTATACAAAAAGGGGAATTAGCTCAAATGGTAGAGCGCTTGCTTAGCATGCGAGAGGTAGCGGGATCGATACCCGCATTCTCCAGAGGACTTTAGATTCTTCTTGTTGCTTTACAACCAAAACTATACGTTTTTACTTCTTTCGACATCCTATACTATGACTTTATTTTCCGACATACTATACTATGACTTTTTTTTACTTCTTTCGACATACTATACTATGACTTTTCTGACTTTTTTCGACATACTATACTATGACTTTTCTGACTTTTTTCGACATACTATACTATGACTTTATTTTGACTTTTTTGAACATACTACACTCATCAAAAAAGGGGAATTAGCTCAAATGGTAGAGCGCTTGCTTAGCATGCGAGAGGTAGCGGGATCGATGCCCGCATTCTCCAGAGTACTTTAGATTCTTCTTGTTGCTTTACAACCAAAACTATAAGTTTTTACTTCTTTCGACATACTATACTATGACTTTATTTTCCGACATACTATACTATGACTTTATTTTTCGACATACTATACTATGACTTTTCTGACTTCTTTCGACATACTATACTATGACTTTATTTTTCAACATAGTATACTATGACTTTTTTTTACTTCTTTCGACATACTATACTATGACTTTTTTGACCTTTTTCGACATACTATACTATGACTTTTCTGACTTTTATCGACATACTATACTATGACTTATTTTGACTTTTTTGAACATACTACACTATACAAAAAAGGGGAATTAGCTCAAATGGTAGAGCGCTTGCTTAGCATGCGAGAGGTAGCGGGATCGATGCCCGCATTCTCCAGAGGACTTTAGATTCTTCTTGCTGCTTTACAACCAAAACTACACGTTTTTACTTTTTTTGACATACTATACTATGACTTTTTTGAGTTTTTTTGACATAGTATACTATGACTTTTTTTTACTTTTTTTGACATACTATACTATGACTTTTTTTACTTTTTTTGACATGCTATACTATGACTTTTTTTTACATACTATACTATGACTTTATTGTTCGACATACTTTACTTTATAAAAAAGGGGAATTAGCTCAAATGGTAGAGCGCTTGCTTAGCATGCGAGAGGTAGCGGGATCGATGCCCGCATTCTCCAGAGGACTTTAGATTCTTCTTGTTGCTTTACAACCAAAACTACACGTTTTTACTTCTTTTGACATACTATACTATGACTTTTCTGACTTTTTTCGACATACTATATTATGAATTTTTTTATCGACATACTATACTATGACTTATTTTGACTTTTTTGAACATACTACACTATACAAAAAAGGGGAATTAGCTCAAATGGTAGAGCGCTTGCTTAGCATGCGAGAGGTAGCGGGATCGATGCCCGCATTCTCCAGAGGACTTTAGATTCTTCTTGTTGCTTTACAACCAAAACTATACGTTTTTACTTCTTTCGACATCCTACACTATGACTTTATTTTCCGACATACTATACTATGACTTTTTTTTACTTCTTTCGACATACTATACTATGACTTTTCTGACTTTTTTCGACATACTATACTATGACTTATTTTGACTTTTTTGAACATACTACACTCATCAAAAAAGGGGAATTAGCTCAAATGGTAGAGCGCTTGCTTAGCATGCGAGAGGTAGCGGGATCAATGCCCGCATTCTCCAGAGGACTTTAGATTCTTCTTGTTGCTTTACAACCAAAACTATACGTTTTTACTTCTTTCAACATACTATACTATGACTTTATTTTCCGACATACTATACTATGACTTTATTTTCCGACATACTATACTATGACTTTATTTTCTGACATACTATGCTATGAATTTTTTTTATCGACATACTATACTATGACTTATTTTGACTTTTTTGAACATACTACACTATACAAAAAAGGGGAATTAGCTCAAATTGTAGAGCGCTTGCTTAGCATGCGAGAGGTAGCAGGATCAATGCCCGCATTCTCCAGAGGACTTTAGATTCTTCTTGTTGCTTTACAACCAAAACTA
>JABXJD010000154.1:720000-725000 GCA_013375575.1 Percina caprodes | reverse complement strand
CATATACACACACATATACACACATATATACACACGTATACACACACATATACACACATATACACACATATACACACACGTATACACACATATACACACATATACACACATATACACACACGTATACACACATATACACACATATACACACATATATACACACATATACACACACATATATATACATATATATATATATTTGTTTTATAGAAACATTAAAAAACGTATTAACTTTAAAGAAACATGATCTTAGAAAATGTTGATTGATATCATATATAATATATGTACTGTATATATATATATATATATATATATATATATATATATATATATACTACAAGAGGTAGTCACCTGAAATGGTCCCCCCCCCCTCCCCCCCCTCAGGTAGTCACCTGAAATGGTCCCCTCCCCCTCAGGTAGTCACCTGAAATGGTCCCCCCCCCCCTCAGGTAGTCACCTGAAATGGTCCCCCTCCCCCTCAGGTAGTCACCTGAAATGGTCCCCTCCCCCTCAGGTAGTCACCTGAAATGGTCCCCCTCCCTCAGGTAGTCACCTGAAATGGTTCCCCAGGTGGGCCTTGTCAGGGTTCATTAGTGGACTTTCTTCCTTATTAATGGAGTTGGGACCATCAGAAGTCAGGTTGATACACAGCCGACAGCCTATTGGACGACTGGTAGAATTCATATTATGGCAAGAACCAATCAGCTAAGAGAAGAGAAACGAGCGGCCATCATTACTTTAAGAAATGAAGGTCAGTTGGTCCAGAAAATTACGAAAACTTTGAATGTGTCCCCAAGTGGAGTCGCAAAAACCATCAAGCGCTACAATGAAACTGGCTCACATGAGGACCCCCCAGGAAAGGAAGACCAAGAGTCCCCTCTGCTGCTGAGGATAAGTTCATCACATGAGGACCCCCCAGGAAAGGAAGACCAAGAGTCCCCTCTGCTGCTGAGGATAAGTTCATCACATGAGGACCCCCCAGGAAAGGAAGACCAAGAGTCCCCTCTGCTGCTGAGGATAAGTTCATCACATGAGGACCCCCCAGGAAAGGAAGACCTAGAGTCCCCTCTGCTGCTGAGGATAAGTTCATCACATGAGGACCCCCCAGGAAAGGAAGACCTAGAGTCCCCTCTGCTGCTGAGGATAAGTTCATCACATGAGGACCCCCCAGGAAAGGAAGACCTAGAGTCCCCTCTGCTGCTGAGGATAAGTTCATCACATGAGGACCCCCCAGGAAAGGAAGACCAAGAGTCCCCTCTGCTGCTGAGGATAAGTTCATCACATGAGGACCCCCCAGGAAAGGAAGACCAAGAGTCCCCTCTGCTGCTGAGGATAAGTTCATCACATGAGGACCCCCCAGGAAAGGAAGACCAAGAGTCCCCTCTGCTGCTGAGGATAAGTTCATCTTCATCTTAATGTCTTAATTAATTCTTAGTGAATGAATAATGTATTATAAATAAATAAATGCTTCTCATTCCCCCTGCTCAGGTGTTCCCCTCTCATTCCCCCTGCTCTGGTGTTCCCCTCTCATTCCCCCTGCTCTGGTGTTCCCCTCTCATTCCCCTGCTCTGGTGTTCCCCTCTCATTCCCCTGCTCTGCATGGCGTTTCCCCTCTCATTCCCCTGCCCTGGCATTCCCTCTCATTCCCCTGCTCTGGTGTTCCCCTCTCATTCCCCTGCTCTGGTGTTCCCCTCTCATTCCCCTGCTCTGGTGTTTCCCTCTCATTCCCCTGCTCTGCATGGCGTTTCCCTCTCATTCCCCCTGCTCTGGCATTCCCCCGCTCTCCACCACTTCTCTCTCTCCGGCCTTTGTGTACGTTACATAGAAGAATTTCTTAAGAAGGAGAATCCACATTTTCAGTTGTTTTGTTGCACTTTGTGGAAGATTTACCGCTTTCTTTCTCACAAAATGCTTCTATTATGTTGCTTTATAATAAAAAAAACTCCATCTCTAAAGGGACGCGGCGCAGTGTGTGGAGATGAAATGGCTCTAACAAGATATCAGAGGTGAAACGGCTCTAACAAGATATCAGAGGTGAAACGGCTCTAACAAGATATCAGAGGTGAAACGGCTCTAACAAGATATCAGAGATGAAACGGCTCTAACAAGATATCAGAGGTGAAACGGCTCTAACAAGATATCTAACAAGATATCAGAGATGAAACGGCTCTAACAAGATATCAGAGATGAAACGGCTCTAACAAGATATCAGAGGTGAAACAGCTCTAACAAGGTATCAGAGATGAAACGGCTCTAACAAGATATCAGAGGTGAAACGGCTCTAACAAGATATCAGAGATGAAACAGCTCTAACAAGATATCTAACAAGATATCAGAGATGAAACGGCTCTAACAAGATATCTAACAAGATATCAGAGATGAAACGGCTCTAACAAGATATCTAACAAGATATCAGAGATGAAACGGCTCTAACAAGATATCAGAGATGAAACAGCTCTAACAAGATATCAGAGATGAAACGGCTCTAACAAGATATCAGATGTGAAAAGGCTCTAACAAGATATCAGATGTGAAACGGCTCTAACAAGATATCAGAGGTGAAACGGCTCTAACAAGATATCAGAGATGAAACGGCTCTAACAAGATTTCAGAGATGAAACGGCTCTAACAAGATATCTAACAAGATATCAGAGATGAAACGGCTCTAACAAGATATCAGAGGTGAAACGGCTCTAACAAGATATCAGAGATGAAACGGCTCTAACAAGATATCAGAGATGAAACGGCTCTAACAAGATATCTAACAAGATATCAGAGATGAAACGACTCTAACAAGATATCAGAGATGAAACGGCTCTAACAAGATATCTAACAAGATATCAGAGATGAAACGGCTCTAACAAGATATCAGAGATGAAACGGCTCTAACAAGATTTCAGAGATGAAACGGCTCTAACAAGATATCTAACAAGATATCAGAGATGAAACGGCTCTAACAAGATATCAGAGATGAAACGGCTCTAAAAAGATATCAGAGATGAAACGGCTCTAACAAGATATCTAACGAGATATCAGAGATGAAACGGCTCTAACAAGATATCAGAGATGAAACGGCTCTAACAAGATATCAGAGATGAAACGGCTCTAACAAGATATCAGAGATGAAACGGCTCTAACAAGATATCAGATGTGAAACGGCTCTAACAAGATATCAGAGATGAAACGGCTCTAACAAGATATCAGAGATGAAACGGCTCTAACAAGATATCTAACAAGATATCAGAGATGAAACGGCTCTAACAAGATATCAGAGATGAAACGGCTCTAACAAGATATCAGATGTGAAACGGCTCTAACAAGATATCAGAGATGAAACGGCTCTAACAAGATATCAGAGATGAAACGGCTCTAACAAGATATCTAACAAGATATCAGAGATGAAACGGCTCTAACAAGATATCAGAGATGAAACGGCTCTAACAAGATATCAGAGATGAAACGGCTCTAACAAGATATCTAACAAGATATCAGAGATGAAATGGCTCTAACAAGATATCAGAGATGAAACGGCTCTAACAAGATATCAGAGATGAAACGGCTCTAACAAGATATCTAACAAGATATCAGAGATGAAACGGCTCTAACAAGATATCTAACAAGATATCAGAGATGAAACGGCTCTAACAAGATATCTAACAAGATATCAGAGATGAAATGGCTCTAACAAGATATCAGAGATGAAACGGCTCTAACAAGATATCAGAGATGAAACGGCTCTAACAAGATATCTAACAAGATATCAGAGATGAAATGGCTCTAACAAGATATCAGAGATGAAACGGCTCTAACAAGATATCAGAGATGAAACGGCTCTAACAAGATATCTAACAAGATATCAGAGATGAAACGGCTCTAACAAGATATCTAACAAGATATCAGAGATGAAATGGCTCTAACAAGATATCTAACAAGATATCAGAGATGAAATGGCTCTAACAAGATATCAGAGATGAAATGGCTCTAACAAGATATCAGAGATGAAACGGCTCTAACAAGATATCAGAGATGAAACGGCTCTAACAAGATATCAGAGATGAAACGACTCTAACAAGATATCTAACAAGATATCAGAGATGAAACGACTGTAACAAGATATCTAACAAGATATCAGAGATGAAACGGCTCTAACAAGATATCTAACAAGATATCAGAGATGAAACGGCTCTAACAAGATATCTAACAAGATATCAGAGGTGAAACGGTGCAGCGAGCTGATAGAAAGGAAGTTCCTCCGTCCCCTCGTTGACGCTCCATTCACGGAGAGCAGCGGGCGTTTCAAACAGGACGCAGCTCACACCAGGGCTAAGAAAACATTATTGTGTGTTGTAATTGGCAGCACTGAAGGGAGAAGCGGGTGGGGGGGGGGGGGCTGAAGACAAGGAAGGAAGGATGGAAAGGAGGAAGGGGGGGGGGGGTAAATTGAGGCGACACCACTTTGCACTTTGACAATCGGATTTGGTGAGTTTGTTTAACCCGACAGGTCCTCGCCGGCCGCCTGCGTCCACACACTCATTAGAACGATTATTCACGAGCCGTCGAGTGTTTTCATGCTCGTTCACACGAACCCCCACACACACACACACTCACACACGCACGCACGCACGCACACACACACGCAAGCACGCACGTACACACACACACACACACACACACTCACGCACGCACGCACTAGCTACACCTCCAAAACCTACCGACACTCTTACTTTCATGGTAAAGTCCCATTTTCAAGATGTTACTTAACCCTCATGTTGTCCTCATGTTGTCTTCATGTTGTCCTCATGTTGTCCTCATGTTGTCTTCATGTTGTCTTCATGTTGTCTTCATGTTGTCCTCACGTTGCCCTCATGTTGTCCTCATGTTGTCTTCATGTTGTCCTCATGTTGTCCTCATGTTGCCCTCATGTTGTCCACATGTTGCCCTCATGTTGTCTTCATGTTGTCTTCATGTTGTCTTCATGTTGTCCTCATGTTGTCCTCATG
>JABXJD010000154.1:705000-715000 GCA_013375575.1 Percina caprodes | reverse complement strand
GGTTTCTGCACCAACACACACACACGTGTGTTTTATTCATGTCTCCGTGTAAGACAAGAAGATGTGAACACACTGAGGACTCTCCGAGGACCAGGACCAGGACTCAGACTCAGTCGGCTGGAAAAGCGTGGAAACGTTCTCAGAAAAAAGAAAAGCAGACGGAGACACAGTTAACAACCTCGTGTTGTCTCCCGGGTCAAAAAAGGACAAAAATTGGACATTTTCGTCCCTTTTTCAGACTTTTTTGTAGTCTCCACTACCACCACTTTACTAGTTTTACTACTTGTTGGAATTCATGGTCAATAACCCTCATTTATATAGAATTATATCTAATATTAACCCTCATTTATATAGAATTATACCTAATATTAACCCTCATTTATATAGAATTATACCTGATATTAACCCTCATTTATATAGAATTATATCTAATATTAACCCTCATTTATATAGAATTATATCTAATATTAACCCTCATTTATATAGAATTATACCTAATATTAACCCTCATTTATATAGAATTATACCTGATATAAACCCTCATTTATATAGAATTATACCTGATATTAACCCTCATTTATATAGAATTATACCTAATATTAACCCTCATTTATATAGAATTATACCTGATATTAACCCTCATTTATATAGAATTATACCTAATATTAACCCTCATTTATATAGAATTATACCTAATATTAACCCTCATTTATATAGAATTATACCTATTAACCCTCATTTATATAGAATTATACCTGATATTAACCCTCATTTATATAGAATTATACCTGATATTAACCCTCATTTATATAGAATTATACCTAATATTAACCCTCATTTATATAGAATTATACCTAATATTAACCCTCATTTATATAGAATTATACCTAATATTAACCCTCATTTATATAGAATTATACCTGATATTAACCCTCATTTATATAGAATTATATCTAATATTAACCCTCATTTATATAGAATTATACCTGATATTAACCCTCATTTATATAGAATTATACCTGATATTAACCCTCATTTATATAGAATTATACCTGATATTAACCCTCATTTATATAGAATTATACCTGATATTAACCCTCATTTACAGTGGTGCTCAAAAGTTTACATACACATGCTTAAGTTGACTAAAAGAGGAATAAAAAATCATGTTTTGGACATTTATTTTAATACCTAAATTAAAAATGAGGTAAAATCCAACCTTTAAGGACACCAATTTTCTTTGTGAATGAATAACGTATTGTAAATAAATAAATGTTCTTATTTAAAATACAGGGTCATAAGTATACATACCCCTATGTTAAATTCCCATAGAGGCAGGCAGATTTTATTATTAAAGGCCAGTTATTTCCTGGATTCAGGATATTATGCATCCTGATAAAGTTCCTTGGCCTTTAGAATTAAAATAGCCCCACATCATCACATACTCTTCACCATGCTTAGAGATAGGCATGGTTTTATTTCAGTTAGACTAATACCTGGTTTGATTTGCATTGAGAGATGATTTTATAGAGTATCCCATGCCTATCTCTAAGCATGGTGAAGAGTATGTGATGATGTGGGGCTATTTTAATTCTAAAGGCCAAGGGAACTTGATCAGGATGCATAATATCCTGAATCCAGGAAATAACTGGCCTTAATAATAAAATCTGCCTGCTCTATGGGAATTTAACATAGGGGTATGTATACTTATGACCTGTATTTTAAATAAGAACATTTATTTATTTACAATACGTTATTCATTCACAAAGAAAATTGGTGTCCTTAAAGGTTGGATTTTACCTCATTTTTAATTTAGGTATTAAAATAAATTTCCAAAACATGATTTTTATTCCTCTTTTTAACAACATGTGTATGTAAACTTTGAGCACCACTGTATATAGAATTATACCTAATATTAACCCTCATTTATATAGAATTATATCTAATATTAACCCTCATTTATATAGAATTATACCTAATATTAACCCTCATTTATATAGAATTATACCTAATATTAACCCTCATTTATATAGAATTATACCTGATATTAACCCTCATTTATATAGAATTATACCTGATATTAACCCTCATTTATATAGAATTATACCTGATATTAACCCTCATTTATATAGAATTATACCTAATATTAACCCTCATTTATATAGAATTATACCTGATATTAACCCTCATTTATATAGAATTATACCTGATATTAACCCTCATTTATATAGAATTATACCTGATATTAACCCTCATTTATATAGAATTATACCTGATATTAACCCTCATTTATATAGAATTATACCTAATATTAACCCTCATTTATATGGAATTATACCTGATATTAACCCTCATTTATATAGAATTATACCTAATATTAACCCTCATTTATATAGAATTATATCTAATATTAACCCTCATTTATATAGAATTATACCTGATATTAACCCTCATTTATATAGAATTATACCTGATATTAACCCTCATTTATATAGAATTAAACCTGATATTAACCCTCATTTATATAGAATTATACCTGATATTAACACTCATTTATATAGAATTATATCTAATATTAACCCTCATTTATATAGAATTATACCTAATATTAACCCTCATTTATATAGAATTATACCTGATATTAGAGTTAAAAAGCAGAAATTATGAATTATTGTGACTAATAGTTAAGATCAGAGGAATGAAAGAGCGTTGGAAGGATCCATTTTATGGTAATTTGGTTAAAAAGAAACTCAGATTTCAGATATAGATATTTATTAAAGGGACAGATTTGACCCGAGGACGACGGGGGGGTTAAATGCAGGAAGGATTCAGGAAGGAGAAGAAGAGCGGATGGGTAGAAGGAGGAAGTGAGAAGAGGGATTAATGCAAAGGAGATTAGGAAACAATAAAGGAAGGAGACAAAGGATGACAGGAGAAAAGGTTTCAGGAAGAAAGAGGACGTCTAAGACTAAGAGATGATTAAATGAATCAAAAACATCATCCACAGAAGAAATAATAAAGCAAATAATATGAAATTATCAACTTTAACACTCGTTTTGGCCACTTTTTCCAACTTTTTTCAACTTTTTCCAACTTTTTTCAACTTTTTCCAACTTTTTCCAACTTTTTCCAACTTTTTTCAACTTTTTCCAACATCTTGCACTTTATTGTTAAAGTTTTTTCATCTTATTGTTGCGTTATAATATAATATTTTATTCTTATTTTTTAAGTTGTTTTTCTCCTTTTGTGTTGCTTTTTTGAACATTTATTTCTACGTTTTTGACCCTTTTTCTGATATCCCCTCCCCCCCCTTATACGGGTTTTACACTTATTCTTTGAATTCATGGACACTGAACGTCATATTTTGAGTTTTAAAAGCAGAAATACGCTATAAAATTGAATAAAACACCTCAAATGTAATGAAATTAGTGCACTGATCCTTCATTTTAATTAAAAAGAGCATTAATTGGAAGCATCCATGTTCATTTTTGCATGCATACCTTATACCTTATACGGGTTTTACACTTATTCTTTGAATTCATGGACACTGAAGCTCATTTTTTGAGTTTTCAAAGCAGAAATATGCTATAAAATTGAATAAAACACCTCAAATGTAATGAAAGTAGTGCACTAATCCTTCATTTTTGCCAATTTCAGATTTGTCATTGTTTTGAAAATGGGCCCGAAGACAACAGGAGGGTTAGCCTTTCTGCATTACTCCAGGAAGTAGTCTGCTCCCGTTTCCCTGCCTTGAAGTGAACCAGAGACCTTTTGACCCCGAGGGTTTAACCCTCTGACAGCCAATCGCTGCAGCCGCCTCAACCTCCCCCCCCCCCACCCCCGACCCGCAGAGCGAGGGATTAAAAAGCAGTTAACATCTCCATCAACCCCTCGTTCACATTTCAGACACATGCTCGAGATCAAATAGGTTTTTGTTCCCTTTGGTTCCTGTTGGAGATGAAACTACTTTAAGTACAAAACCGTGTCATATGAGGAAGAAAATGGTCATTTTGGGATTTGGTGCAAATAACTCATAACTCATTTCTCATAAAAATGAAAAGGAAGGACTTTCATGGCGGGGAGCGTCCTTTTTGGGAGTGTTTTAATCAAATTAACTAGTCGTTAACTAGTCTGTACCCGGCTCACGGGCGCCTAGTCTCAGGGAACTGAAGCACCGCCTACACTGGAATTAATTTAACGTCCAATTTACAGTAACTTCCTGTAACGATCGTCCAGCAATTCTTCCTCCAGTGAAGGTCCCGTACTCCATTTACAGTATTTTATGTATTTATTGGAAAATACACAACAATTACACGCAATATAAGATAAAGAAGTAGAAATACAGTAGTTACCTGTACTATTTACAGTACTGTAGTGGATGTATTGTGATTTTTTGTTTTTTACAGTAATGCTTTGACAACTGTGGGGGGGGGGGTTGGGGGTTGGGGGTTGGGGGTTGGTGGGTTGGGGGTTGGGGGGTTGGGGGGGTATCCCAAAGAATATGTGAATTCTTTGGTATCCGTCGCTCAAGAATTAACCATGTTATGAACTTTATTTTTTATTTCTTTCATTAAATTGAGCTTGAGGTTTTAACAAAGGGGGGGGGGGCAAAATGACTCGTAATGAAATCTGATTGGTACGCGTGAACCGAAATGTGCCCCCATGAGGAATTCTACTGTATGTAATTACAATTATTATTAATTATAATACTGTTGGAGCATCCACATGAAGAGAAGGAAGCAAGAAGCAAGAAGGGAAGGAGGCAAGAAGAGAAGGAAGCAAGAAGGAAGCAAGATGGGAAGGAAGCAACATGGGAAGGAAGCAAAAATGGAAGGAAGCAAGAAGGAAAGGAAGCAAGAAGGGAAGGAAGCAAGAAGAGAAGGAAGAAGCAAGAAGGAAAGGAAGCAAGAAGGGAAGAAAGCAAGAAGGGAAGGAAGCAAGAAGGAAAGGAAGCAAGAAGGGAAGGAAGCAAGAAGGGAAGAAAGCAAGAAGGGAAGGAAGCAAGAAGGGAAGGAAGCAACAAGGAAAGGAAGCAACAAGGAAAGGAAGCCAAAAGGGAAGGAAGCAAGAAGGGAAGGAAGCAAGAAGGGAAGGAAGCAAGAAGGAAAGGAAGCAAGAAGGGAAGGAAGCAAAAAAAACCTAGCCTTAATGTTAAATGGGGGGGGGGTCAAGAAAGACAGAAAGAAAGAATATCTCCCCCCCCAGCCTGCCCCCAGCCTGCCCCCCCTCCCCCGTGTCCTTCTGCTGCTTCTTTTGTCTTTTGACTGCTGGTCACCCCATTTAACACGGAGCAGATAGCATCAGGCCGACACAGATCTGGTTCCCCGGCAGCGCCATTGTTAGGGTGGGGGTTGGGTGTGGGGGTGGGTGGGGGGTTGGGTTGGGTTGGGTGGGGGGATTGGGTCGGGTGGGGGTTGGGTGGGGGGGCTGAAGGGTTCTTGCGTTACAGTCGGACTCGTTTAACTTGCAGCCGTCTTTACGGAAACGAACAAATTGCTGCTGAAAGTCTGTCTTTGTTATTTCTGCGAGCTGATCTCAGATCAGCAGAGAGAATGACAGCGGACAGACGATAGGAAACGGAGGGGAGAGAGGGGAGAGGGAGAGAGGGAGAGGGGGAGGGGGAGAGAGAGGGAGGGAGGAGAGGAGACAAGAAGGAAAGAAAGTAAGAAGAAAGGTAAAAACACACATCGAGGAGCTACACACAGTAATGCCCTGTAATCCATATATACAATACATACTGTAAATATACATATATATATATATATATACATACATATATATATATATATATATATATATACATATATGTATGTATATGTATATATATATAGCCTACATATATATACATATATATATATATAGCCTACATATATATACATATATATATATATATATATATATATATATATATATATATATATATATATATACATATATATATATATATATATATATATATATATATATATATATATATATATATATATATATATATGTATATATATGTATATATATATGGAAGCTATATATATACATATACATACATATATGTATATATATACATATATGTATGTATATATATACATATACATACATATATGTATATATATACATATATACTGTATAACCCTTTACTTACTTTATAAGTTACCTATTTAATAAGTTACTTACTTAATAAGTTACTTACTTAATAAGTTTAGTTATTTAATAAGTTACTTACCTAATAAGTTACTTACTTAATAAGTTTAGTTACTTAATAAGTTACTTACTTAATACGTTACTTATTTAATAAGTTACTTACTTAATAAGTTACTTACCTAATAAGTTACTAATAGCAGTTACTTAATAAGTTACTTACTTAATACGTTACTTATTTAATAAGTTACTTACTTAATAAGTTACTTACCTAATAAGTTACTTACTTAATAAGTTTAGTTACTTAATAAATTACTTACTGAATACGTTACTTATTTAATAAGTTACTTATTTAATAAGTTACTACTTATCGTTACTTAGGGAATAAGTTACTTATTTAATAAGTTACTTAATAAGTTTGAATTACATAATAAATTACTTACTAAATACGTTACTTATATAATAATATACTTATATATATATAAGTATACTATACTTAATATAGTTTATAGTTATACATAATATAGTTTACTTACATAATATAAGTATAACTATAAGTTACTTACTTAATAAGTTACTTAATAAGTTACTTACCTAATAAGTTACCTAATAAGTTTACTTACCTAATAAGTTACTTAATAAGTTACTTACTTAATAAGTTACTTACTTGATTCTTACTTAATAATAATAATTAATAATATCTTCTAGTTTTTCTGTCCTCTGGGACAGGAAACTGAAGATCTTTGATTTGTGGACTAAACCAGACATTGGAGGACGTCCTTTAGGGCTTTTTGGGGGTCTGATCCAGATTCCAGAGACCTCCATCCCGTCCAGGCATCCAGAACATAATCCACTATGAAAACAATCAGCAGTTGCTTTGCTTTAGATTGTTTTCTGGATATTTTCTTCTTGACGTCGTCTCCGGCCTCAGAAATCTGTCTGACTGACTCGGGACTCGGACACGAACAAGCAACAGGTTCCTCTGGACTAGACCCCCTAATCGTTAGGGTTTCCCATGATGCATTAGGGCCTAAGGCATCATGGGAAACCAACGTCACCGGCGGCTCTTTTAGCCTCAAATGAAACAAAGAGAAAGAAAAGTGAGAAGCTCAGAAACTCACAGCTAGCAGAGGCTAGCAGAGGCTAGCAGAGGCTAGCAGAGGCTAGCAGAGACTAGCAGAGACTAGCAGAGGCTAGCAGAGGCTAGCAGAGGCTAGCAGAGACTAGCAGAGACTAGCAGGGGCTAGCAGAGACTAGCAGAGACTAGCAGGGGCTAGCAGAGGCTAGCAGAGACTAGCATGGGCTAGCAGAGACTAGCAGAGACTAGCAGAGGCTAGCAGAGGCTAGCAGAGACTAGCAGAGACTAGCAGAGACTAGCAGGGGCTAGCAGAGACTAGCAGAGACTAGCAGAGGCTAGCAGAGACTAGCATGGGATAGCAGAGGCTAGCAGAGACTAGCAGAGACTAGCAGAGACTAGCAGAGGCTAGCAGAGGCTAGCAGAGGCTAGCAGAGACTAGCAGAGACTAGCAGGGGCTAGCAGAGACTAGCAGAGACTAGCAGGGGCTAGCAGAGGCTAGCAGAGACTAGCATGGGATAGCAGAGGCTAGCAGAGACTAGCAGAGACTAGCAGAGACTCTAGCAGAGGCTAGCAGAGACTAGCAGAGACTAGCAGAGAATCAGAGATGAGCAGAGACTAGCAGAGACTAGCAGAGGCTAGCAGAGGCTAGCAGAGACTAGCAGAGACTAGCAGAGACTCGCAGAGACTCGCAGAGACTAGCAGAGACTCGCCGACACCAGCAGAGACTTGCAGAGATTAGCAGAGACTAGCAGAGACTAGCAGAGACTCAAAGAGATTAGCAGAGGCTAGCAGAGACTAGCAGAGATTAGCAGAGGCTAGCAGAGATTAGCAGAGATTATCAGAGACGCAGAGATTCGCAGACTCACAGAGACTTGCAGAGACTCACAAAGACTAGCAGAGACTCACAGAGATTAGCAAAGACTCACAGAGATTAGCAGAGACTCAGAGATTAGCAGAAACTTGCAGAGATTAGCAGAGACTAACAGAGACTAGCAGAGACTCGAAGAGGTTAACAGAGGCTAGCAGAGACTAGCAGAGATTATCAGAGATTCGCAGACTCACAGAGACTTGCAGAGACTCACAAAGACTCAGAGATTAGCAGAGACACGCAGAGACTCACAGAGACTAGCAGAGACTCACAGAGACTAGCAGAGACTCACAGAGATTAGCAGAGACTCACAGAGACTAGCAGAGACTCATAGAGACTAGCAGAGACTCACAGAGATTAGCAGAGACTCACAGAGATTAGCAGAGACTCACAGAGACTAGCAGAGACTCATAGAGACTAGCAGAGACTCACAGAGATTAGCAGAGACTAGCAGAGACTCACAGAGATTAGCAGAGACTCACAGAGACTAGCAGAGACTCATAGAGACTAGCAGAGACTCATAGAGACTAGCAGAGACACACAGAGATTAGCAGAGACTAGCAGAGACTCACAGAGACTAGCAGAGACTCACAGAGATTAGCAGAGACTAGCAGAGACTCACAGAGACTAGCAGAGACTCACAGAGACTTGCAGAGACTAGCAGAGACTCACAGAGACTAGCAGAGACTAGCAGAGATTTACAGAGACTCTCACAGACCTTGAAATTATTGGAGAACCTGTAAAGAGATATGAGAAAACCAAACAGAAATGTGCATGCTTGACCTTTGACCTGCTGACAGAGAACGAGTCCGGCAGATAAAAACGTTTCAACGAGTTTCATCTTCTCACGATTTTATCATCAGAAGGAAAACGTTTCACATTTTCTCTAAATTATTGTAAAAGCAATTTGTTTTGGTCATTTTAACGTTGCCTGGGTCAACATTGGGTTAAATAAAACTACAAAATGGACATATAAAACTACAAAATGGACATAAAACTACAAAATGGACATATAAAACTACAAAATGGACATAAAACTACAAAATGGACATAAAACTACAAAATGGACATATAAAACTACAAAATGGACATAAAACTACAAAATGGACATAGGCCTATAAAACTACAAAATGGACATAAAACTACAAAATGGACATATAAAACTACAAAATTGACATAAAACTACAAAATGGACATATAAAACTACAAAATGGACATAAAACTACAAAATGGACATATAAAACTACAAAATGGACATAAAACTACAAAATGGACATATAAAACTACATAAAGGCCATATAAAACTACAAAAAGATATATAAAACTACACAAGATGGACATTTAAAACAAAAACAAAACAACAAAAATAGGCTATAAAACTACAAAAAGGGGGTGTACCTGGAAGGGGGTCGTCCCCAGAATGTTTCGTCCAACACTTTGTAGGGAAGAAGGTAGGGAAGGAAGGAAATGAGATAGGAAGGTAGGGAAGGATGGAAAGAAAAGGAAAGGAACTAAATAAGGCGTAAGAAAGGAAGTATGTAGGGAAGGAGGGAAGGAAGGAAATAAGACATAAGAAAAGAAGTATGTAGGGAAGGACGGAAGGAAGGAAGGAAATAAGGCGTAAGAAAGGAAGTATGTAGGGAAGGAGGGAAGGAAGAAAAAAGATGTAGGCTAAGAAAGGAAGTATGTAGGGAAGGAGGGAAGGAAGAAAAAAGATGTAGGCTAAGAAAGGAAGTTTGTAGGGAAGGAGGGAAGGAAGGAAATAAGACATAAGAAAGGAAGTATGTAGGGAAGGAGGGAAGGAAGGAAATAAGGCATAAGAAAGGAAGTATGTAGGGAAGAAGGGAAGGAAGGAAATAAGATGTAAGAAAGGAAGTATGTAGGGAAGGAGGTAAGGAAGGAAAAAAGATGTAAGAAAG
>JABXJD010000154.1:687500-697500 GCA_013375575.1 Percina caprodes | reverse complement strand
TTGTTCTTCCTTTTTTCAGAAAAGAAGGGAAATCACCCCACCCCCCCACCCCCCCCAACCCCCTAACCCCCCAAATTCAAATTACAACTATGCATTTTTTTTCCTCTCTCTTTTACTAATTATACAAAAGAAAAATGAAAATCAAAATGAAACAGAGGCGTGAAGGTTCCGTCACGTTCACAGTCAACAGAAAGCACATCACAGGCTGCCACCGCCGAAAATATCCATCTAAGAAAACGAGACATTTACGCTCACAATTCTGCATGAAAATGGGATTTTTTCAGTTCGTTGGGAAGCTACATTCACGCAGTTTCCAACGCACTTTAAGTGTAACCCAAAAGCGAGGCGGGTTAAGGCCACGCGCCTCCACAAGCAGCAAGAAAACATTCGGCGCCACCAAACTCCATTCAAATTTCCGCTAATTTAAGAATACAAAAATGTTCGCCAAAAAACGCGATAAAAATCTCATTTAAATGGACATTTTCTGCAGTGATGGAGGCATAAATTCCCCCCCATCCCACCCCCACCCACACCCACCCATCATTAATCCATTCACTCACTGACTCACTCATTCATTCATTCACACTTTTAATTCCTACTACATTAGGCCTCTGTCAGCTTGAATAATACTCTAAATATTCCTAAAAAACCCGATTCTTTGGTCTATAAAAAGTACAGTTTCTTAAACTGGGATATGAAAGAATGGAGTAACAGCCTCGTGGGGATTAAACGGCGGGAGTCGCTTTGCAAAGAAAATAAAATATCACATTTCACTGTATAGAAAATAAAAATAAAAATAAAAATTAGTGTTAAATGTAAAATAAAATCATTCTCCGCCGCTTCTTCTCTAACCCGCATGATACCTGATAATACTGCAAACATGCGGGCAACAAACCGGCTATTAGAGATATTATTATTATTATTTCAACCTTTTTTTTAAATCTCAAAATTAGACAAACTATTTTAAATACACATTCTATAAAAAAAAAGCAATGCCTCCTCCAACAACAACAGAAAAAATCAGCCTATCATCATCTTCATCATCATCATTCTCTCGGTTTTTGTAGCTCAGGTCACATTGCACGTCGCTGACTGACTATACAGAGACAAACCGGACAGTTATAGTCACAGACGTTATGTACACACAAATCAAACTGCAGGAGAAGAGGAATAAGAAGAAGAAGAGATAATAATAATATTAAAAAATACCTGGAAACTTCAGCTGGCTGCTTTCTGTCAAGTTTCTCTGCTGCTTTTCTTTTTTGTTTTGCAGTTTTTTTTAAAAGTCTCTCCTCTTTTTTCTATAGTGGGTATAATAATTTTGTTTTTGTCTGTTTTTTTTTTTACAATGTAGGCTAAATGTTCAAGTGGAAAATGTTCAACTTACAGTTCCAGTCATTTTATGATTTCCTTCAGCGGGGTGGGGTAGGTGGGGGGGGGATAAGGGGAGGATGGATGGATGGATGGATGGAGGGATGAAAAGGTGAGGTTAGTGTATAAGCGGGTTGGAGGTCGAGCCCTGGTTGTGATGCGTAAAATAGTCAGACAAACCCCCGGAAAGTCCCGAGGAGAAGGCCGGCAGGGAGCCGGACAGAGCCGGCCTCAGAGAGTCACAGGGCAGCGAGGAGGAGGACGGAGCCTGCGGGGAATTGGAGGCCGAAGCCCGGGCGGCTTGCAAGGATCCGCCGCCGGACTGCGTGCTCATGGAGGGGTGTGGGACGTGGGGGAAAAAGTAACTGGTCTGCCCGGCCAGCAGGTTCACAGAGCACGGATTCAGGGAGTAAGTGGCCCCGGAGCAAGGCACGGAGAGGCCGCAGGGCACCGCGGAGGCCGCCAGGGCCGCCGCCGTCAGGTGGTGCGTGGCGTAGGGCAGATCCCCGCCGACCAGCCGGTCCATGCTCAGCCCGTTGGAGGCCGGGAACGACGAGTGGTTGCTGCCCATGTTCTGCGTCAGCATGGTGCTATAGGACATGGGGTGCGCCGGGTACCCGGAAGAGGTCCCGTTGTAGCCTAGGGCGCCGCTGGCGCGCGGGTGATGCAGCGACAGGAAGGGCGACATGGGCCAGTACAGGGAGCCGGCGCGGTCCATGAAGGTGAGCCCGGAGGTGAGGCGCGCGCCCCGCTTGAAGGCCAGCTTGGCCCGGGACGTGGTGGAGCGCCGCCGCAGCTTCCCGGTGGTCCCCCCGATGAAGACGTCGTCGCTGCTCGGGTCCAGCATCCAGTAGTTCCCTTTGCCCGGGTCGTCGTAGTGCCGGGGCACCTTCACGAAGCATTTATTCAAGCTGAGGTTGTGCCGGATGGAGTTCTGCCAGCCCTGCTTGTTCTCCCGGTAGTACGGGAAGTTTTTCATGATGAACTCGTAGATGCCGTTGAGGGTGAGCCGTTTCTCCGGGCTCTGCCGGATCGCCATCATGATCAGCGCGTTGTAGCTAAAAGGAGGTTTTTCGTACTTGCCGCTCTTCTTCTCTCCGTCCTTTCCTCCGTCCGCGTCTTTCCCGTCCTTCTTCTCCTCCTGTTTGTCCTTCTCGTCCGCGCAGCTCTCCTGCAGGCTCGCGGACTCACTTTTCGGATCCGCTTTGGCGTCACTCTGCGGTTGCTGCGCGGCCGGGAGAGGAGCTTTGCGCTCGGCTTCCTCGGTGCCGCCGGCCCGGTGGTTCTGGATGTGGCTCTGGATGTGGTGGTTCTGGTGGTGGTGGTGGTGGTTCTGGTGGCTGCTGCTGTTGTTGTTGTTGTTGTTGTCGCTTTGCACGGCCTCGGGCACCAAACTGTTTATACTGAACGACGATTTAGGAATCATTTTCACCTCTTTGCGCTCTCCCATATCCAACATCACCGAGCAGAGAGGGGGGAAAATGGCAACGCACACAGCTGGGTTTCAATCTGTCCTGTCTCTGCCTGCGAGCCCGGACGGGAAGGAAGGAAGGAAGGGGGGACGATAGGAAGAAAGAAAGTATAGCCCAACAAACTATTTCATGTTCGGTTTGGGGAGAAAAGAGGAAACACACACACACAACACACATGTACACACACACATCGATAGGAGACAGATAGCTGCAATTAATTAGGGAGCCACAGCCACTAAAGCAAGTAAAAAACATTGGTTGGACCTTTTCAGTCCTCAGCCAACCAGGGGGACATTAGTATTAAATATTAAGGCGTCCTCTGCGCGTTCAGCCAATCATGACACACAGGGAAACACACACATCCACCAATGCCCTGCACGCTGCAAAAAGAGTCTTTCATGCGTCTTATTGAGTGTAAAAAACATCATACTGTTGATTTAAAAAAAAATAAACCGGAATATCTGACAGATTGGATGTTTTTTTTATTCTTTCCAGAACGAATCCTTTTTGTTGAGTTGTTTATTTTTATATCTTTTGCATTTTTTTATGTTGAGAATGGATCTCCAGCTCTCATTTTAGTCTCTTTTTTGAAACAAAAACACTTGATATTGTCAAATAAATTAACTATATTTAAATACATATTTTTCGGACTTGATTCTGTATTTTTTATGATCTTTTTCGGACAGAAATGAGACTTTTAGAGCGTGTTAGACGCCGCAAATGACTCGCCAAACACGGACATTTTTTGCAGCGTGGAGAGCACACTCACCCCCGCCCCTCCCTAAACTAAACCTGTCGCTGGAAAACACACACGGTGTATGCGTACACCCAAATCCCCGCCGCTCCTCATATTTACACTCCTCCGATTCAAATATTTTCCTCTTCGGTGTCTGAGAACCTGTTTACACGCAGACTCGGAGGCCAAATAAACAGAGAGGGGGGGTCCGGAGGGCACGCGGACACGATCAGGACACGCCGAGGTGATTTGTGTGTCACACCGCACGGCCCGGAACAGGCAACGGGCTGGATCTCCAAAAGCCGATTCTTCGTGCGTAAAATGCGCGTAAAGTGTGCGTAAACACGGTGTCCGTGTCCGCGCGCTGTCTCCCTCGCGGCGGCTTCGTGTTGCCGGAGAAGTGAACAGGAAGTCAAAGTGAAAGTGAAGAGTCACTCAGAGGGGACAGAGTCCTTCTGCGTCGCGTGGTCTCTTTCCTTTCTGGATTCACTTGCATTTATTAAAAGAAAGAGTTTTTAACACCGAGGCCACATGAGAACCCGTCCCCCTTTTCTGGGAATCCGGGCTCGTTCTGGCACGCTGAGGTTAAGCCATGTAGAATCACACAGAGTCCCCTTCTCAAAGAAAGTCCATGAGCTGGAGGCCGCGGAGCAGAAACACCCAACGGCAAAAACAGTATTATTATTATTATTATTATTATTATTATTATTATTATTATTATTATTATTATTATTATTGTGATAAAGTATTATTTATCACATTTTAAAGGATGATTCCGGGTATATTTCCGAAAGGGTAGACTTGACTTTCCTTAACATCCGGACACGTTTCACATCTTAAAGCTGATGTTTCATTTCATTCATTTAAAGAATAAAAGGTCCAAATATTCAGAATCATAACTCCAACCCGCTTCACGTGTATTTAAGACATCTTCTCCCGCGCTCTCGGATTTTGTCTCATTTCCACAGAGAATAAATCCCCCCCTCCGGTTCTTCTGCCGTTTGATTTGATCCTTTTATTTCTTATTTGTTTTCATATTACTTTATTATGTTCAATATTCAAAATTTCAGTTCAGGAAATTATTCTGTGTGTGTGTGTGTGTGCGTGTGTGTGTGTGTGTGGGGGGGTAAGTGTGTGTGTGTGTGTGTGTGTGTGTGTTTTTTAGATTGTTTCCTGTAGAAGGTTAAACTGTATTTTTTTTAATTTTTATTTTTTCATTGATGCTTTGTTCTTTTTTTATCCCTTACAATGTTCATGGAAATGTGACAAAGAAAGAAAGAAAGAAAGAAAGAAAGAAAGAAAGAAAGAAAGAAAGAAAGAAAGAAAGAAAGAAAGAAACCCGGGAGGTGTCCTTACATTTTTTCAGCCTTGGAGAGAAATGTTTTTAGGGACTTTTGTTCCAGATCAGGGAAGATCCCCCCCCTACACACACACACACACACACACACACACTTACCCCCCCACACACACACACACACACACACACACACACACACACACACACACACACACTTACCCCACCATTTTGTGTCCAGTTTTTGCTTCTTTCCGTCTTCTTTCCATCAACATTTCTTCTACGTCTGTCGGCCGGTGTTAGCTTCTCCTGCTAGCTTCTCCTGCTAGCTTCTCCTGTTAGCTTCACTTGTTAGCTTCTCCTGCTAGCTTCTCCTGTTAGCTTCACTTGTTAGCTTCTCCTGCTAGCTTCTCCTGCTAGCTTCTCCTGTTAGCTTCACTTGTTAGCTTCTCCTGTTAGCTTCTCCTGTTAGTTTCACTTGTTAGCTTCTCCTGTTAGCTTCTCCTGCTAGTTTCACTTGTTAGCTTCTCCTGCTAGCTTCTCCCGTTAGTTTCTCCTGTTAGCCTCCTGCTAGCTTCTCCTGTTAGCTTCTCCTGTTAGCCTCCTGCTAGCTTTTCTTACTAGCTTCTCCTGCTAGCTTCTCCTGTTAGCCTCCTGCTAGCTTTTCTTGCTATCTTCTCCTGCTAGCTTCTTCTGCTACCTTCTCCTGCTAGCTTCTCCTGTTAGCCTCCTGCTAGCTTATCCTGCTGGCTTCTCCTGCTAGCTTTTCCTGTTAGCTACTAGCAGTCTTTTGATAATATATTTAACATGAAATATGTTGTGAATATGTTGTAAATATGTTGTAAATATGTTGTAAATATGTTGTAAATATGGTGTAACTATGTTGTAAATATGTTGTAAGCATGTTGTAAATATGGTGTAAACAGGTTGTAAACATGTTGTAAACATGGTGTAAATATGTTGTAAACATGTTGTAAACATGTTGTAAATATGGTGTAAATATGTTGTAAATATGTTGTAAATATGTTGTAAATATGTTGTAAACATGTTGTAAACATGGTGTTAATATGTTGTAAACATGTTGTAAACATGTTGTAAACATGGTGTAAATATGGTGTAAATATGGTGTAAACATGTTGTAAACATGTTGTAAACATGGTGTAAATATGGTGTAAATATGTTGTAAGCATGTTGTAAATATGGTGTAAACAGGTTGTAAATATGGTGTAAATATGTTGTAAATATGTTGTAAACAGGTTGTAAATATGGTGTAAATATGGTGTAAATATGGTGTAAATATAGTGTAAATATAGTGTAAATATGTTGTAAATATGGTGTAAATATGGTGTAAATATGGTGTAAATATGGTGTAAATATGGTGTAAATATAGTGTAAATATAGTGTAAATATGTTGTAAATATGGTGTAAATATGGTGTAAATATGGTGTAAATATTTTGTAAATATGGTGTAAATATGTTATAAATATGGTGTAAATATGGTGTAAATATGGTGTAAATATGGTGTAAATATGGTGTAAATATTTTGTAAATATGGTGTAAATATGGTGTAAATATGGTGTAAATATGTTGTAAATATGTTGTAAATATGGTGTAAATATGGTGTAAATATGGTGTAAATATGGTGTAAATATGGTGTAAATATGGTGTAAACATGTTGTAAATATGGTGTAAATATGGTGTAAATATGGTGTAAATATGGTGTAAATATGGTGTAAACATGTTGTAAACATGTTGTAAATATGGTGTAAATATGGTGTAAATATGGTGTAAATATGGTGTAAATATGGGTCTTCAATCTGTTGCTTCTCAACACAAACATGTAACAGAGACGCCGTTCTACAATACATAATATATAATACTTATACTAATAATAAATTTTATTTGTGTTGTACTTCAGAAACCCCAACGTGCTGCAGAGCGTCTATTAATATAATAACGCAATTATTAAAGAAAAGGTCGATAATTAAAAGCTGAACAGATCGCGGGGAATGAATCGTTAGATGAGCGAAGCATCAGGACGTAGAAGAAGAATAACTAATAACTAATAATGTAATAATGAAAGCTGCTGCAGGACTTATGGCCCTTAGCTGGGCTCAGATGTGATGTTCGAGGACATCAGGACGTCTGGCCTCTGTCCCGCCTGCAGAGGTAACCTGGTGGGCTGCGTGTACCTCTACGGGTACTCTAGTGGTATGGGTACTCTAGTGGGCTGCGTGTACCTCTACGGGTACTCTAGTGGTACGGGTACTCTAGTGGGCTGCGTGTACCTCTACGGGTACTCTAGTGGTATGGGTACTCTAGTGGGCTGCGTGTACCTCTACGGGTACTCTAGTGGTACGGGTACTCTAGTGGGCTGCGTGTACCTACTACTCTAGTAGTACATGGTACTCTAGTGGGCTGCGTGTACCTCTACGGGTACTCTAGTGGGTGCGTGTACCTCTACGGGTACTCTAGTGGGCTGCGTGTACCTCTACGGGTACTCTAGTGGGTGCGTGTACCTCTACGGGTACTCTAGTGGGCTGCGTGTACCTCTACGGGTACTCTAGTGGTATGGGTACTCTAGTGGGCTGCGTGTACCTCTACGGGTACTCTAGTGGTACGGGTACTCTAGTGGGCTGCGTGTACCTCTATGGGTACTCTAGTGGTACGGGTACTCTAGTGGGCTGCGTGTACCTCTACGGGTACTCTAGTGGTATGGGTACTCTAGTGGGCTGCGTGTACCTCTACGGGTACTCTAGTGGTACGGGTACTCTAGTGGGCTGCGTGTACCTCTACGGGTACTCTAGTGGGTGCGTGTACCTCTACGGGTACTCTAGTGGTACGGGTACTCTAGTGGGCTGCGTGTACCTCTACGGGTACTCTAGTGGGTGCGTGTACCTCTTACCACCTACTTCTATGCAGAGTGACAGAGACGGGACAGAGACGTCCTCCATCAGGGACAGACATCTGGTCTGGGACCAGCTGAAAGGACTTCCCAACGAGCACAGAGCGCCACAGGCTGAGTTCATTCAGCTCTGTCGAGACTCGAGGACTCAGATATGTGAGGTCAGCTTCAAATGTGCCAACAGAGACAGGAAGACGCAAAGACGCAAAGACCCGAGACTGGGACGGACAAGTCCCTCAATCAGAGACACAGGCCATGTCCTCTGAGACAGATTGGACTGCAAATGAAAAGTCTTTAGACACAAAACCCCCCCAGGAGACGTTTAGGCTCTGATGCGACACATGAACGCGCCTGGAATCTCACGCATTTTCTCAGATATTTTCAAAATAAATCCCATTGAAATGCGTCACATGCGACAAGAAGAGAGGACGCAACGCGACCCCCCCCCCCGGACACACGGAGCCGCTTTTACGCACAGAGACCCTGAAGCGTCCCTGAGCCGCAGACCTGCTCATTAATAACCCAACATGCTGATTATTAATTAATTAATAGCTGATAATAACAACACAGGGAGACACGCGACAGGAGCCCCAAACTCAGACCGCTTCGATCAAAATAAGAGATTTTTATTCGAGTCTGGGAGGTTTCCTTGAGTCTCAGTGCTGCCGGAAACTAGAACATATTCACGCAAAACAATCAAATCTAATTTAATCTGAATTATTCTCCATAATTAGTTTGTTTGAAGGTTTTTAATTATTAGTTCCTTCACGATTATTTCTTTAATTATATTGTTTATTTTTCATTTATGAGCTACATGCAGGCAAGGAAGACAAAAACATATGAAAATACAGGTGGACATTCACACACACACACACACATATATATATATATATATATATATATATATATATATATATATATATATATATATATATATATATACATTTAGTCAAACCTTTTTTTGGGGGTGCAAGAGAGCCTTGGATGTAGAAAACTTAAAAAAAAGAAGTAATTATCTTACTTTATTTTTAGGCTGACTGCTCGGATGAATAGCAATAATAATAATAATAATAATAATAATAATAATAATAATAATGGGCAAAAAAATCAGGTTAGTTCAAAGATCCTCGGAAATAAAAACACCAACAAAGTGGGTGTTTTTATCAAACTGTTAGGTTGAAGAAAGAACTACTAAATATATATATATATATATATATATATATATATATATATATATATATAGATATAATATCTCTCTCTATATATATATCTATATCTATATATATATAAATACATATATCTATATATACATATATATATGTACATAGAGAGAGAGATATTATATGTATATTATAGATATTAATATAATATATATACATCTATAATATACATATAATTTCTCTCTCTCTCTCTATATATATATATATATTATAATATAATATATAATATCTATAATATATGATAACTAACCCTCCGTGTTGTCTGTTTAGTGCGTTTTTCTTGCGTGAGAAGCCGTGTTGCGGGATGTTGTTGTTTGTCGTCGTGCTTTTATTTTGACAGGCTGCTTTAATTCGCTGTTAGTTTGTCAGCGGACGTCTGTGTGTTGGTGCGCGCACAGCGCGGTTTGGGCCGTGCACGCTCTCCGCACCAGCAGTGTTGGGGGCGGCGGCTGTGTGTGGGGTGGGGGGCCTCTGGAACAAAGTGGCGTTTTAGCGTTTTGTTTCCCGCAGCTTTGTCTCCGTTTCCGGTCTGAATTCCTAAAAATTCGAAAAACTTATTTTCTTATTATCTTTATTTATTTTTATTAATTTTTTCATTTAAAACCATAGAAGAAGAAGAAGAAGAAGAAGAAGAAGAAGAAGAAGAAGTGAGTGAAGCTGCTTGGACTAACTCGGTTCATATTCTTCAGAATTTGTTCATCCATCCATCATCCATCCATTCTTTCATCCATCCATCATTCCTTCATCCATCCATCCATCCATCCATTCATTCATTCATTCATCCATTCATCCATCATTCATTCATTCATTAGTTCATTGGGTCATCCATCCATCCATCCATTCTTTCATTCATCCATCATTCATTAATTCGTTCATCCATCCATCCATCGTTTCATTCATCCATCATTCATTCATTCATTAGTTCATTCGGTCATCCATACATCCATCCATTCTTTCATTCATCCATCATTCATCCATCCATCATTCATTCATTCATCCATC
>JABXJD010000154.1:677500-680000 GCA_013375575.1 Percina caprodes | reverse complement strand
TCTGGTGGAGATATGCTGCTCTATACACGCTAAAAGTAGTGATTATTTACATGGAGTCTGGTGGGTTTGGTGATGGTGATTTCTGTTTCATGTTAACCTAAAAGGATCTTACTCTTTAACTAAAAGGTCTATCTCTGTAGGGATCCTTTCATAATGTTGTCAGAGACTTAGAATAATAATCTGAATCTTTCAGCAGCAGAAACAGAACCTTTAGTGGACGCTAATGACGCTGAACATTTGTCCTGTAGGGTTAATTTGCAGCTCGGTTAACGGCTGCCGGTTACAGCGTTCTTTTTTTATCAGAGAATTGTATAATCACCTTTTTTCAGTCCTTGGGTTCTTTATTTCCTGTGAGGCACTTAAATACAAACCCTTTGTACCTAAGATTATTTTCACTTGCCAGTCAATAACACCTCATCTAGTGTCAAGGCTGGAAATTATACCCCAATTCTGGGGGGGTGAAACCTTATAATTTCAATAAAAACATCTTTGTCATGTCAACATTGTGATTGCCAGAGTGAGGAAAAGTGATTCATTTCTTTTCTTCTTGCCTAACTTGACAAGTTTTACTTCTTGGGGAAAATCTTCCTGAAGATGCTCCGTCTCGACTTGCCCGTGTTGTCGTCTGTAAGCTGGGGGGTCACAGCAGGGGGGTCCTGGGTGTCGGGGGGCGGCGGTGGAGGATGCATTTGTTGGCTCTTTGCATCTGCAGTGCAATAAAAACACAGATTCATTCACAACACTGATAACCTGAGCCCACTCGGAATACGCAGACGCAGAATTCTGCAGAATTTCCCCTTGATTTCACAATAAAACTCACATCTCCACCCCAAAATCCTCTAAATTCCACAGATTTTCATTCTGGATCCCCTCTGAAAACTGTAACATCATATATACTGTATATGTTCTCCAGTTCCACTTGGGCTCACAGACCAGCTAAAATATCAAAAAGTCATAAAACCAGTATGAGAAATTTAAAAGAAATATCGAGTGATAACAGTGTTGTTAGAAATGTGCGAGATCAATAAAAACAGGTTCATGGCCCTGGTTCCTAAACGACCAGTATCTACCGGACCCATCATCTCTGGTCATGATTACCAGATGTCAGCCAGATGTCAGCCAGATATCTCCCAGATATCAGCCAGATATCTCTCAGATATCTCCCAGATATCAGCCAGATATCAGCCAGATATCAGCCAGATATCTCCCAGATATCTCCCAGATATCACCCAGATATCACCCAGATATCATCCAGATATCACCCAGATATCAGTCAGATATCACCCAGATATCACCCAGATATCTCCCAGATGTCACCCAGATATCATCCAGATATCAGTCAGATATCACCCAGATATCACCCAGATGTCACCCAGATGTCATCCAGATATCACCCAGATGTCACCCAGATATCAGCCAGATATCACCCAGATATCACCCAGATATCACCCAGATATCAGCCAGATATCTCCCAGATGTCACCCAGATGTCACCCAGATATCATCCAGATATCTCCCAGATATCAGTCAGATATCTCCCAGATATCACCCAGATATCAGCCAGATATCTCCCAGATATCAGTCAGATATCTCCCAGATATCACCCAGATATCTCCCAGATATCACCCAGATATCAGCCAGATATCAGCCAGATATCATCCAGATATCACCCAGATATCAGCCAGATATCACCCAGATATCATCCAGATATCAGCCAGATGTCAGCCAGATATCAGCCAGATGTCACCCAGATATCAGCCAGATGTCACCCAGATATCATCCAGATATCACCCAGATATCAGCCAGATATCACCCAGATATCAGTCAGATATCTCCCAGATATCACCCAGATATCAGCCAGATATCTCCCAGATATCACCCAGATGTCACCCAGATATCATCCAGATATCATCCAGATATCATCCAGATATCACCCAGATATCATCCAGATATCATCCAGATATCACCCAGATATCTCCCAGATATCACCCAGATGTCACCCAGATATCATCCAGATATCATCCAGATATCACCCAGATGTCACCCAGATATCACCCAGATATCAGCCAGATATCTCCCAGATATCACCCAGATATCACCCAGATATCAGCCAGATATCTCCCAGATATCAGCCAGATATCTGGGAGATATCAGTCAGATATCTCCCAGATATCACCCAGATATCAGCCAGATATCTCCCAGATATCACCCAGATATCAGCCAGATATCTCCCAGATATCAGTCAGATATCTCCCAGATATCACCCAGATATCTCCCAGATATCACCCAGATATCACCCAGATATCAGCCAGATATCAGCCAGATATCATCCAGATATCAGCCAGATATCAGCCAGATATCACCCAGATATCACCCAGATATCACCCAGATGTCACCCAGATATCACCCAGATATCAGCCAGATATCACCCAGATATCAGCCAGATATCTCCCAGATATCACCCAGATGTCACCCAGATATCATCCAGATATCACCCAGAT
>JABXJD010000154.1:657500-672500 GCA_013375575.1 Percina caprodes | reverse complement strand
GAGAGAGAGAGAGAGACAGAGAGAGAGAGAGAGAGAGAGAGAGACGGAGAGAGTGAGAGAGAGGGAGAAAGAGGGAGAGAGAGAGAGAGAGAGAGAGACAGAGAGAGTGAGAGAGGGAGAAAGAGGGAGAGAGAGAGAGAGAGAGAGAGAGAGAGAGAGAGGGAGAAAGAGAGAGAGAGAGAGAGAGAGAGAGAGAGAGAGAGAGAGAGAGAGAGAGAGAGAGAGAGAGAGAGAGAGAGAGAGAGAGAGAGACGAGAGAGAGAGAGAGAGAGAGAGAGAGAGAGAGAGAGAGAGACGCCCAATCAGCTTTCAGTAACTTCTAAAGTGATGCAGTTGAGGGTTTTAGGTTTTTTTACCTCGGTGCTGAGTTCCTCTTCCTGCAGATCTTCTAACTTCCTCTGCTGCTGCGGATGCAGAGGGCCACATGACCCGGTATCCTGCTCTGTGATTGGTCCAGCGGTCGGCGAGTCAGGGGGCGGAGAACCGGGCGGATCGGACTCGTTGTCGAGCTCTTTCCCCGATGAATACGGCTGTGATTCAGATTCAGGGGCAAAGAAAGGTCTTCCTGCCACGGGCGGAGCTGCAGGTTCAGGCGGAGGCGAGCGAGGTGGCGTAGCAGCTGTCCCCCCTTGGTTTGGGGGCTCAGACCGGACCGTAGAGGAGATTCTGGGCTTTGGACCCAGAAGAGGTCTGGGTCTGGGATCATCCTCAAGACATGGAGAGGAGACGGAGGTTTGAGGGGACGAGATCTTTGGCTTTTGAGCCACAGGGGTTCTGGATTTTGGACGTTGGTCTTCCTCGGGAGATGAAGAGGAGACAGGGGTTTGACAGGCGGGGGGTGGGGATGGGGGTGGGGATGGGGGTGGGGGTGATGTTCTGAGTGGAGAACCAGGTGTTAAGTTTGAGTGACTCGCTAAAGTCGATCTGGAGTCGGGACCAGCAGGAGGACTCTCAGGGTCTTCTCCCGAGTCCGAGCCAGGGTGGAGAGATTGGTTCTTCAGGGGACTAGCGGAGGTTTTCCTGTCCCACACGGACGATCTGATTGGTCTGTCCGTCTTCCTGCCGCTGCTGACTCGACGCACGATGTCCCTGGAGGAGGAGGAGGTCCGCCGGGTCTTTGGGTCCGATGGATTACTCCTCAGAGACGAAACTCTGGCTGGAGGTTTTCTCTCCTGAAGGTCCGGGTTCGCGCTTCCACGAAGTCTCTTCTCCCTCTGAGAAGAAAAAGCAACGTTAAAATAGGATTTTAAGATCGGATATCGAAAAAATTAAAGACATACGCCACCGTTTGTGTGTAGCAGTGCTTCGGCTGCGTGTGCTTCCACACAAAATAGTCCCAAGTCAATACCTGCCAGGAAATGGTCTAGTCTTAATCTGCATTGCTATTGGTTCTCGTTGTGAATACAAAAGAAGTAATTAGGACGTTGTGTGTGTGTGTGTGTGCGATCACGGAAGGCTTGTATCGTGTGGACGCGCCAAGAATATTCCTCACGGCGGCGACATAAACTACGCACTGTAGCTTTAAGAACCAACCTGTGTCTTCTTCTGCTGCAGTGCGATGAAGCGGTCGCTCTGGGCCTGGATCATGGCCTCCAGGTCCTCCTGCCTCTTCAGGAGCTCCATGACGTCAGACACCGAGTCCTGGAGGAACAGTATCAGTAAAGACCAGTATCAGTAAAGGGGAGGGCTCACGGTCTGATTGTTGTCATGGAGACTACTACAATGACAATACTTCCTCTCTCTGAACTAGAACTTCCCCGACCACCCGGCGATGACGTACCCCGAAGTCCTGGGCCACCAGGGACTGTTCGTAGGAGCTGAGCCAGCGCTCGGCCTGATCCAGCTCCCTCTGCAGGAGCCGGACCTCCAGCTCCTCCTCGTACTGCAGCCGCGTCTCCTTCCAGACCTGATCCACCCGCAGCTCCAGCTCCTCCAGCTCACTGACCCGCTCCTCCACCTGGGGGAGGGGCCGGAGGACATAACGGTGCTTTAATAGGAATGTCTTCTAATGTCTTCTAATAGGAATTTCTAATAATAGGAATGTCTTCTAATGTCTTCTAATAGGAATGTCTTCTAATGTCTTCTTATAGGAATGTCTAATAATAGGAATGTCTTCTAATGTCTTCTAATAGGAATGTCTTCTAATGTCTTCTAATAGGAATGTCTTCTTATAGGAATGTCTTCTTATAGGAATGTCTTCTAATAGGAATGTCTTCTAATGTCTTCTTATAGGAATGTCTTCTTATAGGAATGTCTTCTAATAGGAATGTCTTCTAATAGGAATGTCTTCTAATGTCTTCTTATAGGAATGTCTTCTTATAGGAATGTCTTCTAATAGGAATGTCTTCTAATGTCTTCTTATACGAATGTCTTCTTATAGGAATGTCTTCTTATAGGAATGTCTTTTAATAGGAATGTCTTCTTATAGGAATGTCTTCTAATAAGAATGTCTTTGAATAGGAATGTCTTCTTATAGGAATGTCTTCTTATAGGAATGTCTTCTAATAGGAATGTCTTCTAATAGGAATGTCTTCTTATAGGAATGTCTTCTAATAGGAATGTCTTCTTATAGGAATGTCTTTTAATAGGAATGTCTTCTTATAGGAATGTCTTCTTATAGGAATGTCTTTTAATAGGAATGTCTTCTTATAGGAATGTCTTCTAATAGGAATGTCTTTGAATAGGAATGTCTTCTTATAGGAATGTCTTCTAATAGGAATGTCTTCTAATAGGAATGTCTTCTTATAGGAATGTCTTCTAATAGGAATGTCTTCTAATAGGAATGTCTTCTTATAAGAATGTCTTCTAATAGGAATGTCTTCTTATAGGAATGTCTTCTAATAGGAATGTCTTCTAATAGGAATGTCTTCTTATAGGAATGTCTTCTAATAGGAATGTCTTCTTATAGAAATGTCTTCTAATAGGATGTCTTCTAATAGGAATGTCTTCTTACAGGAATGTCTTATAATAGGAATGTCTTCCTATAGGATGTCTTCTAATAGGAATGTCTTCTTACAGGAATGTCTTCCTATAGGAATGTCTTCTAATAGGAATGTCTTCTAATAGGAATGTCTTCCTATAGGATGTCTTCTAAGGAATGCCTTCTTACAGGAATGTCTTCCTATAGGAATGTCTTATAGGAATGTCTTCCTATAGGATGTCTTCTAATAGGAATGTCTTCTAATAGGAATGTCTTCCTATAGGAATGTATTCTAATAGGAATGTCTTCTAATAGGAATGTCTTCTTATAGGAATGTATTCTAATAGGAATGTCTTCCTATAGGAATGTCTTCTAATATGAATGTCTTTTAATAGGAATGTCTTCTTACAGGAATGTCTTCTAACAGGAATGTCTTCTAACAGGAATGTCTTCCTATAGGAATGTCTTCCTATAGGAATGTCTTCCTATAGGAATGTCTTCTTATAGGAATGTCTTCCTATAGGAATGTCTTCTAATAGGAATGTCTTCTTATAGGAATGTCTTCTAATAGGAATGTCTTCTTATAGGAATGTCTTCTAATAGGAATGTCTTCTTATAGGAATGTCTTCCTATAGGAACAACATGAGGACAACATGGGGACAACATGAAGACAACATGAGGACAACATGAGGGTCATGAGGACGTGTTGTCTTCTCATCAACCATGAAAACAAAACGTTTTGGTCACTTTTTCAACATTGTGGGTGCTTTTATTTTGGTGCTTTTATTTTGGTGCTTTTGAGTCAGAGTGATGACGCCGGTGAGAGTGTGTCCTCGTTACCTCCGAGGACATGAAGTTCCCCCCCTCTACCAGCCGCCCCCCCTCCTCCTTCACGGCCTGGGATCTGCTGAGCTGGCGCTGGATCTGGACGCCGTACTCGTCGTGCTTTTTAAGGAGCTGTTCCAGGTCGGCCCCCTCCACGCTGAGCTCCCCCCCCAGCACCAGAGACAGCACCTCCCGCAGCCAGGCCCTGGGACACAACATCGGCCCTTAGCTTCACAGACACAGGTCCCTCACACATTCACCCCCACCCACGGGGGGCCACAGGGTCCCTCACACATTCACCCCCACCCACGGGGGGCCACAGGGTCCCTCACACATTCACCCCCACGGAGGACGTTTGTTAAATAAGTTTGTGGCGTCTTGTGGGACCAAATGACAGAAATAAGATGACACTAACTTCAGGATATAAGTACTAATAATATAAATAATATAAATAATATAAATAATATAAATAATATAAATAATATAAATAATATAAGTAAGATCTGACCGTTTGAAGTAGAATATTAGTAACGGTGAGGAGGACCTACATGAGCTCGGCCCAGCGGGACAGGAACCGCTGGACTTCCTCGGCCTGGCCCAGCCTGGCCCGGCGCCGGGACGCCCTGTCCTGGATGCTGGTCCAGCAGGTCTGCAGCTCCTCCAGCCTCAGGGCCACCGCGGCCCGGGCCCCGGGCTGCCGTCCAATCAGAGCGCGGCCCTCCTCTCGGATCCGGGTCACCTCCTCAGAGATCAGGACCAGGTCCCTCTGATGGGGGACGGCAAGAACAATCTGAAAACCACCTCGAACCAAGAGTTACCGTTGCCCTCACGCCTACACACACTATTATTAATATTAATAATAGTAATAATAATAATAATTGTGGGATTAATAAAGTAATAAAGTATATTATAACAATAATATTAATATGCACACGCTCAGTACCTATACATGCACTAATGGAAAGATGTCAGAGTGGGGGGGGGGCACTCCCCCAGGAGGTGAACTGGCACCTCTTCAGCTACCAGTCCACAGTTTTTACTTTGGTCCGTATGGGGACTTGAACCCGCGACCCTCCGGTTCCCAACCCCCTGCTGACTGAGCCTTTTGAAGTTTTTGGTCTGCCCAGCTTGCATGTACATTTTCTCGAGTAGTTTTTTTTTACTTTGGGTAGTTGTATAATTGGACGACTTCCCCACCTCCAGCGCCTCGTGCTGCCTCAGCAGGGTCTGGATGGAGTGCAGGTCCTGGTCCTGGTCCTCCGAGTCCAGCACCGCCTCCTTCTCCGCCATCCAGCCCTTCAGCTCGTCCACATCGTGATCAAACTGGTGAACCTCCCTCGCTGCCTTTAGGTCCTGGAGGAAGCAGACACACAGTTACGTTGGGGGGGGGGAAGGGTCCCGAAAGGGAAGACAACACGAGGGAGACAAGAGGGTCCCGGAAGGGAAGACAACACGAGGGTTAAAAAACACAAGAGGACGTCCCACATATGGGACATCTATGAGACACTCCCAGCTGCACAACCCTGCATCAAATCAACGGATCCTGTTGTTCTGCCCCCCCACCCACCACCACCTCTTCCCCATCACATCCACGAGGACACAGCTACCAGGTCTATGTCTGTACCCGTTCTCTGGTCTGGATGCTGGCGTTGAGTTCGTCCCACAGCCGGCCGAGGGCGTCCTCCCTCCTCCGGGCCGGGCCGTCCCGCTGCAGCCCTCGGCCCAGCTGCTGCACCGAGGTCAGCCGGCTGCGACCCAGACCGGAGACCTCCGACACCAGGACCTCCAACTTCTTCTGAAGGACCTGCAGGTGGAGACGTGAGGACAAGACAAGACACAAGACATAAGGAAGGACATCCAGGCGGCTTTACAGTTGGACAGACAGTTTGCATGAAGTTCAAACTTTCTCACTTCTACATTTATTATCCAATTAAGATCTAGGTCTCCCGTAGGAGCCAATGGGCTCGGAGCTGAGACACAGAGACAGGAAGTCAGACAGTATTAAGAGACGGACCAAGACATTGTCTTTTCATAGAATGTGTCAATAACAGAAATGTGGAATATCACCAGATGCATGCGTGCAGACGTTCTCTTTTGTTTTTCTTGTGTGAAATTAGTGTTCAAGTTGTGTGTCTAATTGAGTCATGAAGACATCTTGTATCCGTAGCATCTCTGTATAAAGTACTGCAGTATTTGTGTGTACTCGTGTAGTATTTTCATCTCTAATGTGCGTCATTACTCAGACTCTGACTGGAGACGTACGCTCTCGGTGTTCACTGCTTTACGACCCCTTGGCACGGACCCATGAATCAAATAATTCTCCTTAAAATAATCAGAAACACTCCCCTGGGCGCCCGGATGGCCCAGCTGGTAGAGCGGGCGCCCATATATGGAGGTCTAATCTCGATGCAGTGTGCCCAGGTTTGACTCCGGCATGCGGCCTCCCAACCCATTTCATCGCTAACAATGAAAGCCGATGTTCTCGCACGTTAAATGTTGTCCAAACACACTCAGTCGTACGAGAACCGCGCTCAAGTCATGAAGTCTAAAGCCCAGTTCAGAACCAAGACCGGTAACGAAAGCTGGCAGTTCCCACCAATGAGACGAGACGGTGTGTCATCTCCATAGCAACGCCCCTTTGTACTTTCGACTTTCAGGCGTTTTTGTTGCGTGTAAATATGACCGTGGATGACATGAATGATAGTAAGATGCTTTCTAAAGCTACATACCAGATAAGTACTCCTACGTCCTAAAACCAGCCTCTGGAGACTCCACCAGCTGAGTCCCTATTGGCTGTTGAAACAGGAGACGTCTCTTACGTCCATAAACCAGCCTTTGGAGACGCCACCAGCTGACTTCTCTCTTGGCTGTTGGACAGGAGACGTCTCTTACGTCCTAAAACCAGCCTTTGGAGACTCCACCAGCTGACTTCTCTCTTGGCTGTTGGACAGGAGACGTCTCTTACGTCCTAAAACCAGCCTTTGGAGATTCCACCAGCTGACTTCTCTATTGGCTGTTGGACAGGAGACGTCTCTTATGTCCTAAAACCAGCCTCTGGAGACTCCACCAACTGACTTCTCTCTTGGCTGTTGGACAGGAGACGTCTCTTACGTCCTAAAACCAGCTCTGGAGATTCCACCAGCTGACTTCTCTATTGGCTGTTGGACAGGAGACGTCTCTTACGTCCTAAAACCAGCCTCTGGAGACTCCACCAACTGACTTCTCTCTTGGCTGTTGGACAGGAGACGTCTCTTACGTCCTAAAACCAGCCTTTGGAGATTCCACCAGCTGACTTCTCTATTGGCTGTTGGACAGGAGACGTCTCTTACGTCCTAAAACCAGCCTCTGGAGACTCCACCAACTGACTTCTCTCTTGGCTGTTGGACAGGAGACGTCTCTTACGTCCTAAAACCAGCCTTTGGAGATTCCACCAGCTGACTTCTCTATTGGCTGTTGGACAGGAGACGTCTCTTACGTCCTAAAACCAGCCTCTGGAGACTCCACCAGCTGACTTCTCTCTTGGCTGTTGGACAGGAGACGTCTCTTACGTCCTAAAACCAGCCTCTGGAGACTCCACCAGCTGACTTCTCTATTGGCTGTTGAACAGGAGACATCTCTTACGTCCTAAAACCAGCCTCTGGAGACTCCACCAGCTGACTTCTCTATTGACTGTTGGACAGAAGACGTCTTACGTCCTAAAACCAGCCTCTGGAGACTCCACCAGCTGACTTCTCTATTGGCTGTTGGACAGGAGACGTCTCTTACGTTCTAAAACCAGCCTCTGCAGACTCCACCAGCTGATACGGGACGTTTGTGCGACTCACCTCGACGTCCTCCAGATCTTGTCCACAGTCTTTCGACTCTGCCACAGCCTTCTTGGATGTCAGCCATGTTTGTAGTTCTTTAGCTTCTCTCTCAAACACGTAGAGGCGAAGCTGGTCTTCCAGAGCAGCGCGGCGAGCGGCGGACAGTCGGAGGAGAGTCTCGAAGCGTTCGAGGACTCCCGGGAGAGACTCGCTGACCAGGTGGCTGAGACACAGACACAGAAACACAACTTTATTTTGTGTTTATGAACACTTTGTTGAGATTTCCAGGAATGAAAACACAACCTGGTCACCTGTGTGGGTGTCTGGTCACCCTGTGTGGGTGTCTGGTCACCTGTGTGGATGTCAGATCACCTGTGTGGGTGTCTGGTCACCTGTGTGGGTGTCTGGTCACCTGTGTGGGTGTCTGGTCACCCTGTGTGGGTGTCTGGTCACCTGTGTGGATGTCAGATCACCTGTGTGGGTGTCTGGTCACCCTGTGTGGGTGTCTGGTCACCTGTGTGGATGTCAGATCACCTGTGTGGGTGTCTGGTCACCTGTGTGGGTGTCTGGTCACCTGTGTGGGTGTCTGGTCACCCTGTGTGGGTGTCTGGTCACCTGTGTGGATGTCAGATCACCTGTGTGGGTGTCTGTTCACCTGTGTGGGTGTCTGGTCACCCTGTGTGGTTGTCTTGTCACCCTGTGTGGATGTCAGATCACCTGTGTAGGTGTCTGGTCTGGCCCTGTGGGTGTCTGTCTGGCTACCCTGTGGGTGTCTGGTCTCCTGTGTGGGAGTCTGGTCCCCTGTGTGGGTGTCTGGTCTCCTGTGTGGGAGTCTGGTCCCCTGTGTGGATGTCTGGTCCCCTGTGTGGATGTCAGGTCACCTGTGTGGGTGTCCGAGGTGCTGCAGCGAGGCTCCCCTCTCCTGCAGCCTGTCCACCGTCCTCCTCTGGTTGTCCATCTCCACGACGACGCCGTCCAGCCTCCGCAGCAGAGCCTCCGTCGCCTCCTCGCTCCGCCCACAGTCCTGAGACTCCAGACCGGCACGGTGGTCCTCGCACCACAGCTGCAGCTCCGACAGCTACACACACACACACACACACACACACACACACACACTAAAGGAATGCGAGCAACCCTCCTATCCCAGAATGCATCAGTTTGTAGTCCTGGTACCTCGGTGAGGAAGGAGTGGATGCTGAGCGCCTCCTGCAGGAGTTTCTCCTTCTTCTCGGCCTCCGTCAGCACCGCCTCACGGAGACGCTTCACCTCCTCCAGACGCTCCCGGATGTCGTGAGACGCAAAATGTCGACCTCTGACCTGCGCCGGACACAACGACGTATTCACAGGAAGATGGACTACATATTATTATCTTATTTATTATATTACATACAACAGAATTCACCCTTGTGTTGTCTTCCCGTTGACATGGAAATTTCAAAATAAAAGCTTTTTATGAAGGTTCTGGTCGTCTTTTTCGCCCCTTTTGTGTCTTCTCCTGATGATTTTGTCAACTTTTTCTAAGCCTTTTGAAATTTTTGTGGGTTTTTCCCCAAATTTCTAAAGCTTTTTTTTTTTAATTCTTTTTTTTTATACTCATTTGTCACTTTTTTGATTTTTTTTTTTAAATTTTGTTACTTTTTTTGTAAATCATTTTTTCACATTTTAGTCATTTTTCACATTATCGTAGGTTTTTCTCCAAATTTTTAAAGCTTTTTAAATATCACTTTTTGGAAATTTATTTTAAAATTTGTTAATTTTTTACATCTTTTTCACATTTTTGTCACTTTATTTGACATTTTTCTCTCTTTTTTTTAAAGTTCTTCTACCAATTATTTTTTTCTCCAAATGCTATAAATAGCTGATCAGTTATTTAACGTGTGACGTGCAACGTATGGAACCATCCACGTTGCTTTTTTTACAATTTGGTTGAAGAAAAACCCAAATTTCTGAATTAGAAACTTTTTGAAAAGGAAAAATCTCATTTGACCCCAAAGACAACAGGAGCATTAAAAACAATCAATAAGGAGAGAAACCTAAAAGACGTCTTCAGCGTCCTCCCATTATGCAAAACAAAAAAGGAAAAAATACACTAAAAAATACACTAAAACGTCATAATATCTCTACAAAAAACAAAAAGTACAACAATCAAGACAGCAAACAAATCAACATATGATACAAAATGCATAGAAATATCAAAAAGTACTAATACAAATATAAAGCAAGAAAGAAAAAGTCATAAATAGACTTTAAATGTCTTACCCACATGGTTATTTACCTCTTTACTATAACAAACAGAAATTTAACAGTACAAAGAGTTTTATTAAGGAGGGAGGCTCCTCACCAGGCTATGCCCCGCCTCCTGAACTGCCTGGACCAATGGGGCGCGGCTTGAGATCTCCTGCATCATAGCCTGAAAAACAAACCACACACACATTAAAACCAGCACAAGAAAATACCTCAGCTAGTTATAAAGGCTTTTAATTGGACATTTTGGGGAAATATTCAACCATTTAATTATAGGGCAACTTTGGTAACTAACTAAAACTACCAAAAGCCGTCTTGGTTCATCTTTCCACTGTTCCAACAATCACCACTCTGGTCTGGTTGGAATTAACTCTTAACTCTATTTACATGGAGTCTGGTGCAGATATGCTGCTCTATACACACTAAAAGTACTGATTATTTACATGGAGTCTGGTGGAGATATGCTGCTCTATACACGCTAAAAGTACTGATTATTTACATGAAGTCTGGTGGAGATATGCTGCTCTATACATGCTAAAAGTAGTGATTATTTACATGGAGTCTGATGGAGATATGCTGCTCTATACACACTAAAAGTAGTGATTATTTACATGGGGTCTGGTGGAGATATGCTGCTCTATACACGCTAAAAGTAGTGATTATTTACATGGAGTCTGGTGGAGATATGCTGCTCTATACACACTAAAAGTAGTGATTATTTACATGGAGTCTGGTGGAGATATGCTGCTCTATACACGCTAAAAGTAGTGATTATTTACATGGAGTCTGGTGGAGATATGCTGCTCTATACACACTAAAAGTAGTGATTATTTACAGTGGTGTGAAAAAGTGTTTGCCCCCTTCCTCATTTCCTGTTCCTTTGCATGTTTGTCACACTTAAGTGTTTCGGAACATCAAACCAATTTAAACAATAGTCAAGGACAACACAAGTAAACACAAAATGCAATTTGTAAATGAAGGTGTTTATTATTAAAGGTGAAAAAAAATCCAAACCATCATGGCCCTGTGTGAAAAAGTGATTGCCCCCTAAACCTAATAACTGGTTGGGCCACCCTTAGCAGCAACAACTGCAACCAAGCGTTTGCGATAATGTGCAATGAGGCTTTTACAGCGTCCTGGAGGAATTTTGGCCCACTCATCTTTGCAGAATTGTCCTAATTCAGTTACATTAGAGGGTTTTCGAGCATGAACGGTCTTTTTAAGGTCATACCACAACATCTCAATAGGATTCAGGTCAGGACTTTGGCTAGGCCACTCCAAAGTCTTCATTTTGTTTTTCTTCAGCCATTCGGTGGTGGACTTGCTGGTGTGTTTAGGATCATTGTCCTGCTGCAGAACCCAAGTTTGTTTCAGCTTGAGTACGAACAGATGGTCGGACATTCTCCTTCAGGATCTCTTGGTAGACAGCAGAATTCATAGTTCCTTTTATCACGGCAAGTCTTCCAGGTCCTGAAGCAGCAAAACAGCCCCAGACCATCACACTACCACCACCATATTTTACTGTTGGTATAATGTTCTTTTTATGAAATGCAGTGTTCCTTCTACGCCAGATATACTTGGACACACACCTTCCAAAGAGTTCCACTTTTGTCTCATCGGTCCACAGAATGTTGTCCCAAAAGTCTTGGGGATCATCAAGATGTGTTGTGGAGAAATTGAGACGAGCTTTGATGTTCTTTTTGCTCAGCAGTGGTTTTCTCCTTGGAACTCTGCCATGCAGGCCATTTTTGCCCAGTCTTTTCCTGATGGTGGAGGCATGAACCTTAACTGAGGCAAGTGAGGCCTGCAGTTCTTTGGACGTTGTTGTGGGGTCTTTTGTGACCTCTTGGATGAGTCGTCGCTGCGCTCTTGGGGTAATTTTGGGCGGCCGGCCACTCCTGGGAAGGTTCACCACTGTTCCATGTCTTCGCCATTTGTGGATAATGGCTCTCACTGTGGTTCGCTGGATTCCCAAAGCTTTGGAAATGGCTTTATAACCCTTTCCAGACTGATAGATCTCAATTACTTTCTTTCTCAATTGTTCCTGAATTTCTTTGGGTCTCGGCATGATGTGTAGCTTTTAAGGATCTTCTGGTGGACCTTACTGTGTCAAGCAGCTCCTATTTAAGTGATGCCTTGATTGTGAACAGGTGTGGCAATAATCAGGCCTGGGTGTGGCTAGAGAAATTGAACTCAGGTGTGGACAACCACAGTTATAGTATGTTTTAACAAGGGGGCAATCACTTTTTCACACAGGGCCATGATGGTTTGGATTTTTTTTCACCTTTAATAATAAACACCTTCATTTACAAATTGCATTTTGTGTTTACTTGTGTTGTCCTTGACTATTGTTTAAATTGGTTTGATGTTCCGAAACACTTAAGTGTGACAAACATGCAAAGGAACAGGAAATGAGGAAGGGGGCAAACACTTTTTCACACCACTGTACATGGAGTCTGGTGGAGATATGCTGCTCTATACACGCTAAAAGTAGTGATTATTTACATGGAGTCTGGTGGGTTTGGTGATGGTGATTTCGGGTAAGTTTCATGTTAAAATAAAAGGATCTTATTCTTTAAAGGTGCTCTAAGCGATGTTGGGTGACGTTACTTCTTGCTGACGTTCAAAGTATTTTCAAACATAACTGAGACTAGCTCGCCCCTCCTTGCTCCTCATCCCTACCCCTGCCTTTTCAGTTTTCAGTGCAGTGTTGTGTACCTGGTGTTTGTGGAGGAGCTGCTGGGCGCTGCTCAGCGAGCTCCCCAAGTCTTTAGCCGTGA
Source organism: Percina caprodes (assembly GCA_013375575.1). Classification (NCBI taxonomy): domain Eukaryota; kingdom Metazoa; phylum Chordata; class Actinopteri; order Perciformes; family Percidae; genus Percina; species Percina caprodes. The sequence continues at coordinate 659,925 of JABXJD010000154.1, read as the reverse complement.
CGGAGGGCAGTCTGTCGCTGAGCCAGGCCGCCTCCTCCTCTGAGTCTCTGTAGAACTGGAACAGAACTTGCCAGGCCTCCAGGGTCTCCCTCCGAGTCTGCAGGGGGTCCGACAGACTGTTGTACCTGACAGAGCGGAGAACATCACAACTGTTAAAGGTCTCGTGGCATGAAAATGTCACTTTGAGTTTTTTTTTTTTGTTGGAGAGTAAGATCCTTTTAGTTTAACGTGAAACATACCCGAAATCACCATTACCTAACGCACCAGACTCCATGTAAATAATCACTACTTTTAGCGTGTATAGAGCAGCATATCTCCACCAGACTCCATGTAAATAATCACTACTTTTAGCGTGTATAGAGCAGCATATCTCCACCAGACTCCATGTAAATAATCACTATTTTAGCGTGTATAGAGCAGCATATCTCCACCAGACTCCATGTAAATAATCACTACTTTTAGTGTGTATAGAGCAGCATATCTCCACCAGACTCCATGTAAATAATCACTACTTTTAGCGTGTATAGAGCAGCATATCTCCACCAGACTCCATGTAAATAATCACTACTTTTAGCGTGTATAGAGCAGCATATCTCCACCAGACTCCATGTAAATAATCACTACTTTTAGCGTGTATAGAGCAGCATATCTCCACCAGACTCCATGTAAATAATCACTACTTTTAGCGTGTATAGAGCAGCATATCTCCACCAGACTCCATGTAAATAATCACTACTTTTAGCGTGTATAGAGCAGCATATCTCCACCAGACTCCATGTAAATAATCACTACTTTTAGCGTGTATAGAGCAGCATATCTCCACATGTAAATGGGTGAATTAAGAGTTTATTCCAACCAGACCAGAGTGGTGATTGTTGGAACAGTGGAAAGATGAACCAAGACGGCTTTTGGTAGTTTTATTAAGTTTCTGTTCACTTTGAATTAAGTGTGTTTTACAAAGATAAGTAAAGGATCGGAGTACTTTGTGTACATAGACCAAATCTAACAGTTGTCAGACCTGTTGATGGTGTGGGCCACTCTGGTCTGGATCTCCTCCGCCAGGAAGTTCCCCTGAGACTGGAAGCTCTTCGCTGTTCGCACCAGACTCTGTTAGAGGGAAATAATACAAAGATATAGAGGGAACTACCGTATTATCTGGACTTTAATAGTTTGGCTGGTCCTGCGACTTATATTTCAAAATAATATCAATAATTTAACATGTTTTTAAAGGTCCCGTGAGATGGTGAAGTTTATATGGTCCCCTAATACTGTATCTGAAGTCTCTTTATATAGACCTTAGTGGTCCCCTAATACTGTATCTGAAGTCTCTTTATATAGACCTTAGTGGTCCCCTAATACTGTATCTGAAGTCTCTTTATATAGACCTTAGTGGTCCCTAATACAGTATCTGAAGTCTCTTTATATAGACCTTAGTGGTCCCTAATACTGTATCTGAAGTCTCTTTATATAGACCTTAGTGGTCCCCTAATACTGTATCTGAAGTCTCTTTTATATAGACCTTAGTGGTCCCCTAGTACTGTATCTGAAGTCTCTTTATATAGACCTTAGTGGTCCCTAATACTGTATCTGAAGTCTCTTTATATAGACCTTAGTGGTCCCTAATACTGTATCTGAAGTCTCTTTATATAGACCTTAGTGGTCCCTAATACTGTATCTGAAGTCTCTTTATATAGACCTTAGTGGTCCCCTAGTACTGTATCTGAAGTCTCTTTATATAGACCTTAGTGGTCCCTAATACTGTATCTGAAGTCTCTTTATATAGACCTTAGTGGTCCCTAATACTGTATCTGAAGTCTCTTTATATAGACCTTAGTGGTCCCTAATACTGTATCTGAAGTCTCTTTTATATAGACCTTAGTGGTCCCCTAATACTGTATCTGAAGTCTCTTTATATAGACCTTAGTGGTCCCCTAATACTGTATCTGAAGTCTCTTTATATAGACCTTAGTGGTCCCTAATACTGTATCTGAAGTCTCTTTATATAGACCTTAGTGGTCCCTAATACAGTATCTGAAGTCTCTTTATATAGACCTTAGTGGTCCCCTAATACTGTATCTGAAGTCTCTTTATATAGACCTTAGTGGTCCCCTAATACTGTATCTGAAGTCTCTTTTATATAGACCTTAGTGGTCCCTAGTACTGTATCTGAAGTCTCTTTATATAGACCTTAGTGGTCCCTAATACTGTATCTGAAGTCTCTTTATATAGACCTTAGTGGTCCCTAATACTGTATCTGAAGTCTCTTTATATAGACCTTAGTGGTCCCTAATACTGTATCTGAAGTCTCTTTATATAGACCTTAGTGGTCCCCTAGTACTGTATCTGAAGTCTCTTTATATAGACCTTAGTGGTCCCCTAATACTGTATCTGAAGTCTCTTTATATAGACCTTAGTGGTCCCTAAT
>JABXJD010000154.1:647500-652500 GCA_013375575.1 Percina caprodes | reverse complement strand
TCACTACTTTTAGCGTGTATAGAGCCAGGAGCCATGGAGTTTGGTGGAGCTATGCTGCTCTATACACGCTAAAAGTAGTGATTATTTACATGGAGTCTGGTGGAAATATGCTGCTCTTTACATGCTAAAAGTACTGATTATTTACATTGTGTCTGGTGGAGATATGCTGCTCTATACACGCTAAAAGTACTGATTATTTACATGCAGTCTGGTGCAGATATGCTGCTCTATACATGCTAAAAGTAGTGATTATTTACATGGAGTCCGGTGCAGATATGCTGCTCTATACACGCTAAAAGTAGTGATTATTTACATGGAGTCTGGTGGAGATAAGCTGCTCTATACACACTAAAAGTAGTGATTATTTACATGGAGTCTGGTGGGTTTGGTGATGGTGATTTCTGTTTCATGTTAAACTAAAAGGATCTTACTCTTTAACTAAAAGGTCTCTCTCTGGAGGGATCCTTTCATAATGTTGTCACACACTTAGAATAATAATCTGAGTCTGTCAGCAGCAACAACACAACTTTTAATATTTAACATTACATTGCAGCTTGTTTCAACCAATTTAAACAAGTGATGTTCACATTAGTCACTTGGGGGACATGGGGATGGGGAAGTTACTTTTTAAGGATCTTTTATACATCAGAAAGGTGGCTCTTACCCCCAGGTCCTGGTTGGAGAGGAAGGCCTCCTTGTTGTTGAGCCAGCTCTCACACTGCTCTACAGAAGACAGGAACACCTGCAGGATGGAGAACCTGTCATTTATATGATAATAATACATTTATATGATATAGTAGCTCACGTTCTTCACTCTCCAGGTCGCTCCACCACACATGGTGCTGTCTTGTCGCGGTCTTTGAACCGTCCTTCCAGAAGACACGCACGCATGTACACACCTGCAGCGTTTGGGCCTGCTCCAGGGTCGTGCTGCGGTTCTGCCAGGCTCGGTCCAGTCCGGATTTAGCCTCCTCCAGCTGGTTCAGGGCCTTTTGGATCTCCGCCTTGGAACCGTGACCCGATCGGATCAGACCGAGGCCGAAGTCCCGGACCGAGTCGATGCGCTCGGCGCGGGCGTCGATCTCCGTCTGGAAATTACATCAAGTCAGGTCCAGTGGGTTAAGATCTGCTTCAATTAAAGGTAAACAACAGCATCGTAGTGTAAGGAAGTACAAATACTGGGACATATGTGTCTCGTGAAGAAAGGCTATAATATTTACTTTGGTAACTACGGCAACAAACCCAAGAGACCCAGAGACAGGAAGTAAGACGGGAGGCTGGGAGCAGCGCCAGGAAAAGCTCAGTCACCTTCTGGTGTTTTTCCACCGCGTGGTATCTACTCTACTCGCATTACTTGGTTCGTCCATTACAAAAAAACTCCCTGGTACTTGTAACAGGTACTTTATGTAGTACTACCTCAGTGGAGGCTCCAAGCTGCTGAGGAGAAAACCTGCAGACTGCTGATTGGTCGGAGAGAATCGTCTCTAATCACTGCAGACTGCTGATTGGTCGGAGAGAATCGTCTCTAATCGCTGCAGACTGCTGATTGGTCGGAGAGAATCGTCTCTAATCGCTGCAGACTGCTGATTGGTCGGAGAGAATCGTCTCTAATCGCTGCAGACTGCTGATTGGTCGGAGAGAATCGTCTCTAATCACTGCAGACTGCTGATTGGTCGGAGAGAATCGTCTCTAATCACTGCAGACTGCTGATTGGTCGGAGAGAATCGTCTCTAATCGCTGCAGACTGCTGATTGGTCGGAGAGAATCGTCTCTAATCGCTGCAGACTGCTGATTGGTCGGAGAGAATCGTCTCTAATCACTGCAGACTGCTGATTGGTCGGAGAGAATCGTCTCTAATCGCTGCAGACTGCTGATTGGTAGGAGAGAATCGTCTCTAATCGCTGCAGAGTGCTGATTGGTCGGAGAGAATCGTCTCTAATCGCTGCAGACTGCTGATTGGTCGGAGAGAATCATCTCTAATCACTGCAGACTGCTGATTGGTCGGAGAAAATTGTTGACGTCAAAATGTTAAAACAATCCCGTTTTGTCGTCTTTTACGACAATTGTCACTCGATGTTTTTTCTGCGCTCTTTGACGTCTTTTTTAAAAGATTTTTTCGTGTTTTTGAAGATTATACCGACGTTCTTTTCGCGTTTTTGACATTTTTTCCAACGTTTTTTGTTGTTATTACAAATTTAATGTCACTTTTTTGTCGCTTTGTTGTCGCTTTTTGACACTTGGGCACTTTTTGTCGGTTTCATGTTCGCCGTTTTGTCATCTAATTGTCATCCATCCATCCACATATCTATCTATCCATCCATCCATCCACCTATCTATCTATCCATCCATCCATCCATCCATCCACATATCTATCTATCCATCCATCCATCCATCCATCCACATATCTATCCATCCATCCATCATCCATCCATCCATCCACATATCTATCCATCCATCCATCCATCCATCCATCCATCCACATATCTATCTATCTATCCATCCATCCATCCATCCATCCACATATCTATCCATCCATCCATCATCCATCCATCCATCCACATATCTATCCATCCATCCATCCATCCATCCATCCATCCACATATCTATCTATCCATCCATCCATCCATCCACATATCTATCTATCTATCCATCCATCCATCCATCCATCCATCCATCCACCCACATATCTATCCATCCATCCATCCATCATCCATCCATCCACATATCTATCTATCCATCCATCCATCCATCCATCCACATATCTATCTATCCATCCATCCATCCATCCATCCACATATCTATCCATCCATCCATCATCCATCCATCCATCCACATATCTATCCATCCATCCATCCATCCATCCACATATCTATCTATCTATCCATCCATCCATCCATCCATCCACATATCTATCCATCCATCCATCATCCATCCATCCATCCACATATCTATCCATCCATCCATCCATCCATCCATCCATCCACATATCTATCTATCCATCCATCCATCCATCCACATATCTATCTATCTATCCATCCATCCATCCATCCATCCATCCATCCATCCATCCACCCACATATCTATCCATCCATCCATCCATCCATCCATCCACCCACATATCCGTCCATCCATCCATCCATCCACATATCTATCTATCCATCATCCATCCATCCATCCACATATCTATCTATCATCCATCCATCCATCCACATATCTATCTATCCATTATCCATCCATCCATCCATCCATCATACATCCACATATCTATCTATCATCCATCCATCCATCCACATATCTATCTATCTATCCATCATCCATCATCCATCCATCCATCATCCATCCATCCATCCATCCACATATCTATCTATCCATCATCCATCCATCCATCCATCCATCATCCATCCATCCACATATCTATCTATCCATCCATCCATCTATTCATACAGTATTGCTACTGAAAATATCGCTATACTATGCTGTATTGATGTCCTCACCCCCACCACCACCACCCCCACCACCACCCCCCCTTAACCGTGGTCAAGTCAAGTCGAGCAGGTTCCATTAATGGAAAATGAATTAGTTTTTTCTGAATCTGCAGAGGTCTCCAGAGTCTCACCTTCCAGTCCTGATGCTCCACGAGGACCCGCTCGGCCTCGGCGCGGGTCTTGGGGAGTCCTTTCTCCGCCATGTCGCCGCTCTGCTTCACGCTCCACTCCAGCAGGAGGCGCTGGTTGGCGCTGAACAGCTGCAGCTGGTGGGCCTCCTGCAGCTTCTCCTTCCTGAACAGACCGCACCGTTATTATATTACTGCTTTTTTAACTCTAATATCAGGTATAATTCTATATAAATGAGGGTTAATATTAGGTATAATTCTATATAAATGAGGGTTAATATCAGGTATAATTCTATATAAATGAGGGTTAATATCAGGTATAATTCTATATAAATGAGGGTTAATATCAGGTATAATTCTATATAAATGAGGGTTAATATTAGGTATAATTCTATATAAATGAGGGTTAATATCAGGTATAATTCTATATAAATGAGGGTTAATATCAGGTATAATTCTATATAAATGAGGGTTAATATTAGGTATAATTCTATATAAATGAGGGTTAATATCAGGTATAATTCTATATAAATGAGGGTTAATATTAGGTATAATTCTATATAAATGAGGGTTAATATTAGGTATAATTCTATATAAATGAGGGTTAATATCAGGTATAATTCTATATAAATGAGGGTTAATATCAGGTATAATTCTATATAAATGAGGGTTAATATCAGGTATAATTCTATATAAATGAGGGTTATTGACCATGAATTCCAGAAAGTATAAAATTAGTAAGGTGGTGGTGGTGGAGACTAAAAAAAGTCTGAAAAAGGGACGAAAATGTCCAATTTTGGTCCGTTTTGGACCCGGGAGGACAACACGAGGGTTAAAGGTGCAGGTTTGCAGACGGCCGGCAGAGTGGGCGGGGCTTACCCAGTCTACCTGGTCCGGACATTCAGGTGTGAAACCTTCTAAAAGTACTTGTGATGATGTGAAAGCTCCGGTACCTGAGCTCCACCTGGGTCTCCAGGGTCTTCAGAACCTTCTGGACTTCCTTCTGTTTCTTCTTCAGCTGGTCCTGCATCACCGATCGAGCCTTCAGGTGATGCAACACCTCCGTCTCCAGAGCCTGCACACACGGACACAGTCACCGTGGCAACCTACCGGTGCTAAGACTTACACAACTGTAATGTCTCGGAGAGGCACGTGACGCACAATCATCTACAGCAACATTTATCTAACACACACACATCAATAAATACAATAACGTGTGTGTCTGTCTGTTAGTGACTCTGTGTGTGTGTGTGTGTGTGTGTGTGTGACTGTGTGTGTGTGTGTGTGTGTGTGTGTGTGTGTGTGTGTGTGACTCTGTGTGTGTGACTCTGTGTGTGTTTGTGTGTGTGACTGTGTGTGTGTTACTCTGTGTGTGTGTGTGTCTGTC